>JANIHZ010128060.1:0-23517 GCA_027478365.1 Erythroxylum rufum | reverse complement strand
GGATAGCTGTTGTAATAACAAAGTATAGCTAAAATAAAATGGATTTCTAGTACTATTTTTATTCTAATCATGTTAAGTTTAACAATGTTGATTGCTCAATGCATTGATGAAATTTATTTGAGCAATGCTGAAATTTATCAATGTTGCCACTTTTAATCTACTAAAGTAGATGCTTGCATGAGTTCTTTATAATTTTAAAGGATCTATGCTAATATTTAATTTACTGCTCGGATCTTTCTCATACCCTTCTCTCCCTTTTTTTTAAACAGATAATGTAGAAGGACTTCGGTTGCATGTGGAATTGAACATAAGAGCTTTAGTTGGTGCTTACAGTTTGTCGAGACAATATAGCAACCTAAGCGGTGCTAAAAAAATTGATTTTACGGACTTGACGTAAGAAATTTGCTACTTCTATAGTAGAATTTAGTTTATTCCTGCATGAATCTTCACGAACTCTTCTTTTATTCAACCAAAGCACTTCATTTCTGTAGTTTCTTAAGATGAAGCTACTTGAATAAGAGATATTTGAATGGATAAGTATGCTAGTTCTTTGTTCTCTTTTCCATTGTTTCTGGTAATTTTTTCTTTGTTTTTGTCTTTTTTTTGTTCTATGAGTCCATTTTGATTTTCATTTTGATTTTCATTTTTGCAGTATATATACCCTTCTGGGACAAATTGAGTTTACTTTTAATTGATGGTTCAACTATATTGTTATTGATAAATATTACATCTTAAGTTACAGAGTGTTGATTACTATATTGTTACACTTTATTAATTGGATTCTTGGAAACTCAGTTGTCCTCATACGTGGTACCCAAATGCTCGAAGAAAGAACCGTAAGGTCATCCTGCATGTAGGTCCAACAAATAGTGGGAAAACTTACCAGGCTTTGAAACGGCTTGAGTCAAGTCCTTCTGGTAAGTATGCTGTTGTTATTTCGCAAGATTCTTTGTGGATGTTACTAAATGTACTTGAAGAAATAGAAATGGGAATGTAAACAAGCACTTATATTGGCTGATTACTTACATTTATCCATCACTTGTAGGCATATATTGTGGTCCTTTGAGGTTGTTGGCATGGGAGGTGGCAACACGCTTGAACAAGGCAAAAGTTCCTTGTGATTTGATAACTGGACAAGAGAGAGATGAGGTTGATGGTGCAAAGCACAAGTCTGTGACTGTTGAAATGGCTGATGTGACCTTTGATTATAGTTGTGCTGTTGTTGATGAAATTCAGGTATATTGATATTTCAATTATATGATCAGCCAAATGAACTTGAAGTAATACATGCATATATGGTGTGATGGGTATTTGGTTTCTTAAATAACATATGTTGGTCCTTTTCCTTTGTTGCCATGTTCTCAATGGGCCAGAAGATTATAAGATGTTAATCAGGCTCATGTTAGGGTTATGGTGTCTATCTTATCTTATATGAGGCTAATTAAGGCGGTATTTAACATGATTTATTGGGAAATGTTTCGTTGATTTAATTTTAGGAAAGTTTGTAATTTTACCATTTTAATATCCTTTGATGGAAAATTGTGATTATGTATTAGAGAAATGGTTGCTCATTGAACATTGCTTTAGTTAAGTGGTGGAATATGAACATATTTATGAATACAGTCTTTTCATTTTCATTTTCTTCAGATGCTGGGATGTAAGACAAGAGGATTCTCATTTACACGAGCTCTCTTGGGAATCTCAGCTAATGAGCTTCACCTTTGTGGGGATCCAGCTGCCGTTCCTCTCATTGAGGAAATATTAAAAGTGACTAGTGATGATGTTGAGGTAACATTGTGTTTGGTTCATGGCTTGATCAAACCTTCTGTTTTGCTTTCTCAAGATGATTTTGATATTTCTCATTTACGCCAACTATTATCTTAGAACATTCATCAATATCATTTACGCTAACTATTATCTTAGAACATTCATCAATATCTATGTGTGTGTGTGTGTGTGTGTGTGTTTTATGTGTCTGTGTAGGAGTGTATCATCTGTATCCTATCATTACTTGATGATCAACAAGATAACATTGATAAAAGACGGAAAACTGCTGCAAATGACAGTTTATTGCAATCTTATCTTAATGATTTGAGTAACTTTGTTTT
Organism: Erythroxylum rufum; assembly: GCA_027478365.1. Lineage (NCBI taxonomy): Eukaryota > Viridiplantae > Streptophyta > Magnoliopsida > Malpighiales > Erythroxylaceae > Erythroxylum > Erythroxylum rufum. The sequence continues at coordinate 21,409 of JANIHZ010128060.1, read as the reverse complement.
TCAACTTCTTCTTTATTATCATTAGGGTAGTTTCATTGTAAAATTTGCTAACTTCTTTCCAGAATAAAATTTAATACATATCAAAACCATTATGAAATATTTTATGTTAAGGGTGCTTCTCTTACTCTTTCTGTGAAATAATTTAGCTCCTGAGTTTCCCTATGGCGGATCTTATAGTTCCTTGAATATGTTAAATGATAGAAGATTTATCTTTGTAAGGGATGCATGTTGAAATTTGACTACTATTTTGATAGAGTATCAAAATTTTCCATCATAAATAGTGCAAAATGTTTTAAAATCCAATGGTTGTCGATGCAAAAGAGTTTAGAGTTTACAAAAGAAGCAAAATAAGGCAAATCACTTAATCACAAGCTTTAATTTGGTGGAATGAAGAGTTGGAGTTGAGGTGATATCAAAGGTAATAAGGTTGAGATTTACTTTATGCTAGACATACCTTATTAGATAATAAGTAATAATAAGTTAGATATATTATCCTAGTTGTTTAAGACTTGAGTCTATTCAAGAATAAAAAAAATCATTATTATTATTTTGTATATTCTAGTTAAAAATTTCTTTATTACTAGAATAAGGGTTCTAAGAACTTATATGTGTGTTTGTGTGTACTCAGCCCTTCGATAAAGAAATCTTGAATTTTCTCTATAAACTTGAGTTTTTAGTTAAAAGGGGAATGCTTTATCTAAAAGTGATTCTTAGAATCTAGGAGTAACTACTAGTTTCGTACCTTCAATTGTTTATTTAATTCACCGAAAGTCCAACACTTTTGTCCTGAATTTCCAGCATCCAATACGCTAAAACTCTAGCCATTCATACCTAAAATTTCAGCCATATCAAACTTAAAATTCCAGCCATATTAAACTTGAAATTCCAGTAAATAGATTGTGTAAGATTTGTGAGCAACAACTAATTGATATCTAAACTACTCATCCTACATCAGTTGCATATTTTTTTTGCAGAATACTAAACATTTGTTGGATGGTATCAATTAAATTTTAGAGTTATCTCACCACTTTAAGATACTTTGATCCTTTCTTGGAAACTATGCTGTATAGGTCCGTCATTACAACAGGCTTTCACCATTAATTCCGTTGAAGAAACCGCTTGGATCATTTCACAATATACACAAAGGTGACTGTATAGTGACCTTTTCTCGTCAAAAGATATACAAGCTGAAGGTTAGCAACTATTGCAACTTTTTCTCCCACAATTTTTCTTTCTTTTCATTTTATTCTTCTCTTCCTCTTTTAGTTCTGTTGTTGCATACATGATCTTTTCTTTTTTAAATTCAGAAATATAATGTTGCCTATGGAATATACACCATATGTAAGTGTATGCAATATACACCTGTTGGGTATCTGTTCACTCCTTGATGGAGATAAACATAATTAGAGCAAAATAAGTGATAGGTTGGTATTATTTTTATCAGACTGAAACTCGTTTTTAGTGATATTTAGATGATAATTGTATTATTTCATGAGACTAATCTCATAGGGTAATGTCTTAGTGACATTTGGATTATGTTTCACACATAACTCATCTTGAGCTTCCACATATGTGGCATCTTAGAATTGTTAATAGGCTCGAAAACATATACACTGTCTATTGATAAATCGTTCACTTGGAAGAAGAACTAGGTTATGTAAATTTGCAATTATGTGAGATGGGGTTTTCTAAATGAGGAAATTAACCAAGATTATAATGTTATTAAAATAGTTAGAGTATGTATATTTTCCCAAAAATTTTGAGAGATTTACTTTAATTTTGCTAGATGTTTTCCTTAAGAGTGTTGCAAGAAGTACTCTTCTATAGTGCTAAAAAAGGGACATGGTTTTGAAATGCAAAACATCTACCTTTGTATGAAATCTGTGTTTTTGCTAAATCTGAAAATACTACTTGTCTGGCCTACTAACTTTCTATGGAACTCTCCAACTTCTTTGCCGTTGCTAGAAAGAGATTGAAAATGGGGGAAAGCATCTCTGCTCTGTAGTATATGGTTCGTTGCCACCGGAAACTCGAACTAGGCAGGTTTGGTTCCTTCTAACTTCAGAAAATGATTGCGTTTCACCATACGGTCAATTTCCTGGAATTGATCTCAATTTGGTACTTGTCACTTAGACTAATGTGTGCTTTTCTTCGAAGGGAAATCTTTCTATCTGTGCATTTTATATGGGCCAATTGATCTTCTCTGTGCAAATATCTAACTGCAGCATTTGGATTCATGCTCTTATACTCGGTGGAAAACTTTGTAGTACCTTTTGTTAAATATTGTTCTGATTGATGATACCATTTTCTTGGGGGCTCAAAATATGAGTTTATTGTCTATATCCTTAATTTAATGTATGTTTCATTAGTGTGGCTGAATTGACTTGTTCTTTAGAATTGCAGGCAACAATGTTTAATGATTCAAGCAGTGAATTTGACGTTCTTGTGGCTAGTGATGCCATTGGGATGGGTCTTAATCTGAATATTTCCAGGATCATATTTTCAACCATGCAAAAGTTCGATGGTAATGAGATGAGGGATCTGACTATAGCAGAAGTCAAACAAATTGCTGGTACATGCAGCATAAAAGTTGGATTTTCACTCTCACTTCGCATTCCAACTCTTTTTTATTCTTTTTAATTTTTTTCCCTCTTTTGATACTGGGACAGGGGTGGGGGGTGATTTCTCAATCGACCATGCCGTCTTTTTAGCTAGGGATGAATGTTTTCTACTATCTAAAAGTTGGAGATTGGTCATGCTTCATGGGATCAAATTTTTTTCTGAGAAATACTTTTCTTTTAACCTATTTTTTGTGTGAGCATTTTGAATGTTTCTTGTATGCTCATGTTGCAGTGTTAAGTGACTAAATTTCTCATTATGCTATATATATAGGTATGAGAGTGAGTGTAATTGACAAAATCAATAGATGGATCATCAAGGCTAGACTTAAAGAAACTTATAGATATGTATCATTGGTAATATCTTTGTATCCTCTGAGCCATTAGATGGTTGCCTTCAGTTAACTATTTGTTAAGTTTAAGAAGTAATTCTTTTATTATTACTATGTTTCTTTTGTTTGGTCCTGTTTGCTTTGTTCATTGTTTTATAATTTTTTTCTCAAAGAAATTGATTCACTCTGAATGCTTCAAGTTTGACTTGACTCTTTGTCATGATTTACTATATAACTAAACACCTATGACTTGAAAAGGATTTGTTGTACTTTCCTGAAGTTGCAACACTAGAGTCATTTTCACCAAGCTTATGTGCATGCATCAATTCTATCGGTCTACTCAAGTCTTTAAATACTTGCAACTATTCTTTCTTTATTTGCTTTGAGAGCTAGAAATGCACTCTTCAAGCTGAACAATTGTGAAAACACTTCTTTAGATGCTTTTTATAATAGGCATGGCTATTGGACCCGACCTCGGCCCGAGTTGACAGGGCTCGACGTTGCCCGAGACCCGATAGTCAATTGCAAAACAATGTTATTTTGAAAGCTTTTTTTAAAAAATAAGAGCCTAGGCCCCGAGGCAGCCCCAGGCACGACCCTGCCTGACCCATTGCCATCCCTATTTTTAATTGATCATGGAGTTCCTCAAAAGATCAGGCAATTGGTGGCCATATTATAGCTATTTATGTCATATTGTTGCATTATCATTCATAATATCATCCAACAATGTGTTATGCATCTTATTTCCCTAATTTGTTACATCTTAATTCATTTGGGTTTGTTTTCTTTATATAACTAGTTTAGTGACCGTGCAGGAAGAGCTGGAAGGTACGGATCTAAATTCCCAGATGGAGAAGTAACTTGTCTAGATGTAGATGATCTACCTTTGCTTCACACATCCTTGAATTCTCCATCTCCTATCTTAGAGGTGACTCAATCTGTGACTTTAGAATTACGCAATTGTTGTTTTCATCATATTTTCAGTTTTTGTATTTCTTAACCCTTTACACATGTATGCTGCAGCATGCTGGATTATTTCCTACCTTTGATCTCATGTATATGTATTCACGTTTACACCCAAGAAAAGGCCTTTATCATATATTGGTGGGTTGCTATAATGTAATTTCTTTATTGCTTATGTTTGTTTTATCTTTGAATAGATACTAATGGCTCATTCAGTTACGGGAGGTACCGACACATTTCAAACATCTGCAATTAGGTTTTCTCATTGTCAGGAAGTTTTAGTCGATCAAAGAAACTTTTTAAGCAAAAGGTTTACAATAGTAAACTGACATAAATAACAACCAATTTTCTTTTTAATTAAAATTCTAATTTTAAACAAAGACGGATAGGTATCTCCTTCAATCTGATTCTCATATAACCAGAAGCAAAAGAATTGGTGTCATTTCTCTTTTGACTGTTGGGGAGGGGGTATTTTACAACGTAGATTGAATAGACAAACACTATTCTTTTGTGTATAATTTTGCATTGAGTTATTCTGGTTTATCAAAGTGTTGAAAAATTATGATATTCTTGTAGTGGCTGTTGTTTGGACTAGTCAAACTTTTGCAAGGCCCTTGCACTTGGACAATAGTGGTACATATTAGCACCTTTTCCTCTACTATCTCAAAATGACTTCTTTTTTTCCTTTCCTGGTAGGAATATTTTCTAGAGAATGTCAAGCTGTCACAAAACTACTTTATTACGGATGGCGCGGAAATGTTGGTTTGTACTTTTAACATATTCCTCTTCTAACTCACAGGAAAGAGATGTAATTTTAGTAATATGGAATCTAATATTATCTTCCTTACTTCAAACAATTTAATATTTTCTTTCTTCATGCAATTTAATTTCCCTTTGAACTTGGTTTATATTAATTGTCGTTATCAGAAAGTTGCTGCTGTTATTGACGAAATGCCACTTTCCTTGCATGATAAGTACCTCTTTTGTATCAGGTGAAGTCTGTAACTCACATTAACATTCCAATTGTTGATGGTTTTTCTTAAGTACATCCTTTTAGATATTTTCTGGTATCTTGTATATTGTTTCTTGAGAAGTGTTCAATCAGAATTTAGGAGTAGCTCGGCCATATTGACATCACTAACATTTTTGATGTGCAGTCCAGTTGATATGGATGACGATATTTCATCTCAAGGTTTGACGCAGGTGAATACTATATCATTTATTGATGTGTTTGTCAAAATAGTGTTGGGTTTTTCTTTTTCTTTTTGTCCTTTTTGGATTCAAGCGGTGTTGGATATACTAAAACTTTAATGTCTTTACCTATTAGTTCGCTCAAAGTTACGCAAAGAAAGGCATTGTTCGACTGAAAGAAATATTTACACCTGGGACACTTAGGGTTCCACAAACAGCAAATGCCCTGAAAGAGCTTGAATCCGTTCATAAGGTTAGACTTATTCAAACCAATTTTTTGAATAATGAGGACATCTTTTATCCAAATTATAGTACTTGAACTGGATGGTTATGGATGATTGTGATTACAGAACCTTTGGGCTATTTAGTAAAGGAAGCACATGCTATGGATTTTTACCCCTAGCTATGTCAGTTTTGTTGGTATAGTTTGTGAAATTGGATGTCACCTCTTTCCTACGGGATGAAATATCATGATTATCAATTATGTTGAAACTGTGGAACCATAAACTATTGCATTTGTATCATATCAAATGTATGTCATACGAAATGATTGTGATGTAGGACAAATAGAAGTACTAGTTAGTAGCTAAAACTCACAAAATTAGGTATTCAATCTTAGACTAGGATTTTAGGGTTTAATATCACTGAAATTTAGGTTAGAATTGCTGGAATTTAGTGAGTAACACAAAAATTGATGGTAGGAAACTAAGAATCACTCATAAGCATCACTTGTAGAAGAAAGCATCATGCCTTTTAGTTGAAAACTCAAGTTTGTAGAAAAATTTCGGAGCTGTTATTATAGAAAGGTTGAGTATATACTTTTATTGAGAAGTTCTTAGAACCATTGTTCGAGTACGAAATGGTTGTTAATAAATTTAAATCCTTTTCTAATAAAATTTTTATAAATTTAAGTCCTAAATAATTAAAATAATATAGCTAAAATAAAACAACATATTTAAGTAACTACTACTTCTTATATAATAAGTAATCCTACATGATAATATAAATTTCAGCCTTATCTTTATTGTCAACTCAATCCTCATTCCTCATCCCACCAAATTAAAGCTTATAGTTGACTAATTTTCTTCTGTTATTTCTTCTATAGACTTTAAGCTTTTTTGCATTAATTCTCTTTTGTTGTTTGAAGCCTTCCTTCGACGTAGAATGTGACAAATACAAATCATATAAGTCTAGATTCAACTTCCAAAATCAAAATTCAAAAAATTCAAGTACTTTAAGTTATAGGTCTTCCTTTCCACTTGACAAGAACTTGTTGATATCCTCCATCTATTGTGGCTACAATTTGTTCATCAAGAACATCTTCTATCTCCTTTTTAAGATGGGGAATGTTTGGAATTTTCACAACTATAGTAGGAGATTGTGTATCATCATATCCATGATAAATAGTGAAGTCTGCAATATTAAAGATAGGACTAATTCCCATGTCACTTGGTAATTCCAAAACATAAGCATTAGTACTTATTTTCTTGATGATTTTATAAGATCCAACATTCCTAAATGAAGTTTCTTATATTTCCCTTTTGATAAATGCTCTCGACGAACCTTAGCCATCACCGTATTCCCTTCACTGAATTCCATTGGTTGATGATGTTGATCAGCATGTTCCTTTCATCATACTTCATCAAAGATGTGTCTCATGTGTTGTGTAGAACCTTTATTTTTTACATTAACTTGTGTTGTTTATGCTGGAGGAACTAGATCAATGGACTTCCTTGGTTGAACTCCTAAAACTATCTCAAAAGTGTTCTTACCCATAGATCTATTTATAGATGGCTGTATGCAAATTCTGCCGTAGGAAGAATTGGTTTCCAATTTTTAACATATCTCCAGCCAAACATCTTAACAAGTTGCCCAAGTTTATATTCACAACCTCTGTTTGTCTATTGGCTCGGGGATGGAAAACATTTGAAAATTGATGCTTACTATGCAATGTTTTTCATAAAATTCTCCAAAAATAACTTATAAACTTCACGTGACAAACATTCTCTTTGAAGAAGAGTTTATTAACATGGACAACATCATAAGTCTTCAAACATGGAATGCAATGACTCATCTTAGAAAACCTATCCAGTATCATAAAAATAGAATCATAACCTCTTATAGTTTTAGGAATTTTTAAGATAAAATCTGTACTTATGTCTTGCCATAGTATGATGCACGAGCAATGGTTTCTATAATCTACAGTTTTTGTTTCTTTCCTTTAGCTAATTGACATGTCCGACATTGCCGTATTACCTTAGACACGTCCTACTCTAACGAGGGCTAATGAAAGTGTAGATTCTGTTTGATATGAATGTAGATTTACCATATTATAATCCCTTAAATCTAGGGATTATAATTTCCTTAGAATTGTATATAAATATTTTACAATCCTCATGATAAAATATAGAAAACATATTTTCAAGACTCAATTTGGTATTAGAGCCATTTAAGGTTCTAGTTACGGTAGTTTAGGGTTTCAGCCGCTGCTGTGAGCGCTGACCCATCTTGCTCCGGTCTTTCGGTGTCCAAAGCAACACCACCATTAGGTTAAGAGAGTGCCGATCGGCCAGCCACCAAAGCGCCGCCGTCATACGCCTCCCTAGGCACCGCTACTTTGTCTTTGTGTCTCCGGCATGTGAGAGCTACGTGCCGCCTTCCAGGCCACTGTCGACAGCACTACTGTCACCATTGTGTTCGTCGACGCCTCCTCTTTCTATTTTGACCCTTTTTGGTTCTAGGACTCACTGTTGTGACGTCACCCCTTGAGTTATTTTTCCATTGAGTACTGTTCACGTGTTTTGTTCTAACTTCAGTGTTGCTTTTCTTGTTTCCCTGTCTTCTCCATGGCTGAACTTGCCAAAGGTAAGCTTCCAAAGAAGAATTTGGTCTCCTTTGTCTTTTCCGGGTCTCCTACCATTACCTTGGAGAAGTTATATGGAAAGAATTATTTATATTGGTGTAATGTTGTAGAAATTTGGTTTTTGGGCCAAGGATTATTTGATCACCTCTCTAAGAAGGTCTCTGACATTGCTGCATCAGAGAACGAAGAGTGGGAAAGGGCTGACTATTAGCTTGTATCCTTGTTATGGCAATCCATTGAGATTAGATTGATGGTCCACTTCCACCCTTACAAAACATGTTATGATATTTGGAAGAAGGCAGAAACTATCTATGCTAATGACATACAAAGGCTTTATGAGATGGGCCGTAGTTTATCGTTACTTCAGATGACAAACACTGACTTGCCTTCTTATTTGAACAAGGCGCAGTCTCTTTGTGATGAAATCAAACTAATGATGATGAGTGATGATGCACAAAAGATGTCAACAGAGCTAGATAATATGCTTATGGTGTTTATTGTCCACAGTCTTCATAAAGAGTGAATCTGTTTGGAATCAAACCTTGACGAGTCCTAATATTTCTACAGTGGAGGAACTCATTGATCGTTTAATTCGAGTTCCCTCTCCAAAGATTGATTCTCAAGCGGCTTTCGAGTCTTCTATTTTGGTCTCTAATTCATCTAATCGAGGAAGTCGAGGTCGTGGTTGTAGAGGGGGTGGTCGCAGCAGAGGTGGTAGACGCAACTTCCATTGTTCCTATTGTGACCAAGATGGACACACTCAGGATCGTTGTTACTCCTTACATGGATTTCCAAACAAAACAACCAATATCGCTCAGTCTTTGGTAAATGTTGAACAAAAGATTGAGTCTGAGGAAGATCATTGTCTTTCTGCCAATGAATATAAGTAATTCCTTCAATTTAAGGCAACTCAACAAGCCTCTTCTTTGGCCACTGTATCGCATACGAGTAATTCTACCATTTGCCTCTCCCATTCTGCTGGATCATGGATTTTAGACTCTGGTGCTTCTGATCACTTGGCTGATCCCTCTCTTTTCACTAAACTGTCCCTACCTAAAACACCCCACAGTGTTACTCTTGTTGATGGATCGAAGAAACAAGCCATTGGCATTGGACAAGCTTCACCTATTCCAACTTTATCTTTAAATTCCGTTTTATTTGTACCTGGCTGTCCCTTTAATTTAATCTTTATCAGTCAACTTACTCGTACTCTAAATTGTTTCATAACCTTCAATTCTAATTCCTTTCTTATACAGGATCAGAGTATAGGACAGACGATTGGAGTTGGATTTGAATCACGAGGTTTCTACTACCTACAACCTCATTCATCTACCATATGTGTTGTTTCAGAGTCTCCTGATCTTCTTCATCGTCGTCTAGGTCATCCAAGTCTAGAAAAATTAAAGCAAATGGTTCCAAAGCTTTCTTGTTTGAAGTCCTTGAAGTGTGAGTCATCTCAACTTGGAAAACATGTTTGGGTATCCTTTCCAAGTAGTGTCAGTACACAAACTATGTCTCCTTTTGATCTCGTTCATTATGATGTTTGGGGTCCTAGTCATGTTACGTCTGTATTAGGATATAGGTATTATGTTACCTTCATTGATGACTTTTCAAGATGTACTTGGTTATTTTTAATGAAAGATCGTTCTTAGTTATTTGATGCCTTCAAGACTTTTTGTTCAGAAATGAAGAATCAATTTGGAAAGACAATTCGGGTTTTGCGCAGTGATAATGCCAAAGAATACTTTTCTGTGTCATTCACGTCATTCCTGGCATCTCATGGCATCATACATCAGCCCAGTTGTCCTCATACACCCCAACAAAATGGAGTGGCTAAACGTAAACATCGTCATCTTATTGATACAGCTTGCACTCTATTAATAAATGCTAAAGTGCCTTTAAAATTTTGGAGTGATGTGGTACTTACCGCATGTTACTTAATCAATCGCATGCCATCTGCTATTTTGGGTAATAAGGTTCCTCATAGTATCTTGTTTCCTAGGGATCCTCTTTATGTTGTCCCCTTAACTCTGTTTGGTTCTACCTGCTTTATTCATAATCTCTCCCCTAGATGTGACAAGTTGTCTGCTCGCGCTATTAAGTGTATCTTTCTTGGGTATTCTCGGGTTTAGAAAGGGTATCAATGTCATTCCTCCAATGCAAGCCGTTTCTATATGACTGCAGATGTTACCTTCATAGCTATTACCTGTGCCTCTTCTTGACTCATCTTTGGATCCACAGTTACAGGCTGATCCTTCCTCACGTTGATTTGGTATTACTTATGAGCGACGACGACCAGACACATTTTTCCTCTTTCAGTTGATACTCGTGATTTAGTTCCAGCCCTAATCTCTTCTCCTGCTACGGTCCTGCCTGATACTTCTGATGACCAACCTATTGCACTTCGTAAAGGTACACGCTCTACTCGTAATCCTCATCCCATTTATTACTTTCTGAGTTACCACCGATTATCTCCTTCACACTATGCCTTTGTTTCTACTTTATCATCTATTACTATTCCTAAAACTGTTCAGTAAGCACTGTCCCATCCCCAATGGAGATAGGCTATGATTGATGAGATGACAGCCTTGGTGTCCAATCATACGTGGACACTTGTTTCACTTCCACCTAGCAAACCTACAGTCAAATGTCGATGGATTTTTACTGTTAAAGTTGGTCCTAATGGAAAGGTTGAACGATTGAAAGCCTGCCTAGTCGCAAAAGGATACACTCAGATCTATGGTTTGGATTACGGAGATGGCATCTGTTCGTTTGTTCTTATCTATGGCTGCCATCAAACATTGGCCCTTATATCAACTTGATATTAAGAATGTCTTCTCACATGGTGATTTGGATGAGGAGATTTATATGGAGCAACCACCTAGGTTTGTTACTTGGGGGGAGTTAGGCTGGGTCTGCAAGTTAAAAAAATCCTTACATGGTTTAAAACAGTCACCTCGAGTATGGTTTGGGAAGTTTAGCAAAGTCATCCAACAATTTCGCATGATTCGTTGCGGGGCAGATCATTTTGTATTTTTTAAATTCTCATCATCAGGTACCTTTATTTATCTTGTGGTATATGCGGATGATATTGTCGTTACAGGTGATGATCAACAAGGCATTAAGGAATTGAAGCGATATTTGTTCAAGCATTTTTGAACTAAAGACCTTGGTCAGTTACGATACTTTCTTGGGATTGAAGTGGCCCAATCAAAGACAGGTATTGCTATCTCTCAAAGGAAGTATGCTTTTGATATTTTGGAAGAAACTAGAATGCTTGATTGTAAACCTATTGACACACTTATGGACCCAAATGTGAAGCTTTCACCTAATCAAGGGGAGCCCTATTATGATCTAGTCAGTTATAGAAGGTTAGTGGGAAAGTTGAACTATCTCACTATGACTAGACTTGACATTGCTTTTACTATTAGTGTTGTGAGCCAATTTCTTAACTCACCATGTGAGAATCATTGGAATGCAGTCGTTCGGATCCTAAGGTACATCAAAGGATCACCTAGTAAGGGGCTTGTTTATGTGGATAGGGGTCATACAAAAATCATTGGATATGTTGATGCAGATTGGGCAGGTGATGTTAGTGACAGGAGGTCCACTTCTGGTTATTGGGTTCTTATTGGAGGAAACCTAATTTCGTGGAAGAGGAAGAAGCAAAATGTTGTTGCAAGGTCTAGCACGGAAGCAGAGTATCGTTCTATGGCTAATGCTACTTGTGAGTTTTTGTGGTTAAAGCACTTGCTCCAGGAGTTGCAGTTTTGTGAGATTGGTCCTATGGAACTTGCTTGTGATAATCAGTCAGCTATGTATCTCTCATCAAATCTAATCTTTCATGAGAGGACCAAGCATATAGAAGTTGATTGTCACTTCATCAGAGAGAAAATTCTCTCAGGCATCATTAAGACTTCTTATGTGAACTCTAGGGATCAACTAGTAGACATGTTGACTAAGTCCTTACGGGGTCCTAGGATAATATATGTATGTAACAAGTTGGATGCATTTGATATATGTGCTCCAGCTTGAGGGGGAGTGTTGATTCTGTTTGATATGAATGTAGATTTACCATATTATAATCCCTTAAATCTAGGGATTATAATTTCCTCAGAATTGTATATAAATATTGTACAACCTTCTTGATAAAATATAGAAAACATATTTTCAACTCAATTAAAAGCGATCTTCAACTATTTCCAAAATGTCCTGCTATTCATCCTCCATGTAATTCCCAAATCACATACTCCCTTATAGAAGTATTGAGTAGGCACAGTCAATTTCCTTTGAAAAGGTAGTGATCGTGTATTGTGAAAGGAAAGTGATGGCCTCTTTGCCCAACTGCAATTTCTGAATAGATTATTCCAAAATCTTGATCAAAAACATATTCTCTTTGTATTTTATCAAACCCCATAACTTTTATTGTCAAAGTATTAAGCAAACGACTCTTTCTACTCAATGCATTCGTTTCCTTATTCTCAACTCTTGCCTAATGTTTAATAACTCTTGTCTAACTTTTAATAACAAAGTTAAATTGCTCCAAAAATTCACTCCATCAATGATAAGCTTGCATACTTTTCTCCACATATGACGCGAGTAAAGAAAATAGCAGTATGAAGCCATTCTTCTTGTTCTTCCGCTTTGGGGTTGTAAGTATGCGTTTCACTATATTAAGATTTGTAGGACTAGTTAGTTCACCATTAGATTCTCCTTCCAACTCCTCTCCAACTTCGTGTTTACACATATTCTTCAGATTCTTGTTCATCTTCTTCTTCTATCATGTGCAACCCTCTATTAGTACATTCATAAGAGAAGTAGCTCCTCCCATTGCTTCGAAAGTATTTCTTGTCACTGTTGCTTCCTTTCGTCCCAGTCTCAACTTTGGCTTTACCTTTATGTTCAGCTCTTTGAAAAGTTTTGTAGTTGTTTTGTGGTGTAAAATTTGATGTATTAGGTCTTGGACTAAAATTTTGCACCATCGTAATTCTCTTGATGCCGAACTCCTCGACTTAGCTTCAAAAACTTTTTGGTTACTTGTTTGTCCCAAGTATTGTTCCGCTCTTAAAGCCAAGTGATATGAATCTTTAAGGCTGTAAATCCTTTGCATTATCTGCTCTTTGCAAATTTCTACCGTTAAGCCATTTTTGTTATGAGATATAAGTTATTGTTTCGACTCCATCCCTTCACATCGGATAGAAAGTTGATCAAATATTTCCGTGCAAGTTACGGACATAATCCCTCTTTTAAGGGTTGTGAGTTGATCTTGTGAAATGGTAATTATTGTTTCTTTAACTTTGGCTTCATCCCTTTCCAATCAGCAACTGGTGGTTGGCCCGTTTTTTGAAGTTTTATTATCTATTGATGTCTACCAGATTTTATCATATCCTTCTTCTTTGCAAATTGAACTTTTTGATCTTATGATATGTGGTACCAGTCAAACAAATCTTTTATTGTTGCTGTCTAGTTTAAGAACAGGTGTGGATGCATCTTTCCTACAATATTGGGGGCTTCATCATGCACTTTCTTAGTTAAGTCGTCGAGTACGTTGCGTGTTTAAACTCTGTCACTTGCATTATCCATGTGCTGCTGGTTAGTTTCTTTGTCTTGGATCTCTCGGTAGGCGTCGATTTCCTAACCCTACTTGCTGTTGATTAGTTTTAGCCTCTTTGTCTTGGATTTCTCTTTCTCCACCCTCCACATCCAGTATAGTTTGATGTCCATGCTTGGAGCACCTTGTGATTGGGGTCATTAATGTCTAATCTTCTCATAATTCTCAAAAATATTTCATCTCATTTTTGGTTGTTGAGTATTCTTCTATACGCTCTTCCGATACGTGTCTCCATTGTGAATCAAAGCTCTAGTACCAAATTGATGAAGGCCAAATACATTAAGTACTAACTTTCAAAATTAAAAAATATATCTAATATTAGACTAGGATTTCAGGATTTAATATAACTGGAATTTAGGTTAAAATTGTTGGAATTTAGTGAAGAATACAAAAAATGGAAGGTAGGAAACTAAGAATCACTCTTATGGTCTAAGAATCACTCTTAGAAGAAAGCATTATACCTTTTAGTTGAAAATTTAAGTTTGTAAAAAAATTTCAAGATTGTTATTATAAAAGGGATGAGTATACACATACTTATAGAGAAATTCTTAGAACCCTTAATCTAGTAGAAAATAGTTCTTAACAAATTTAAATCCTATTTTAATAAAAGTTGTATACATTTAAATCATAAACAACTACTTGAACATACATATCTAAAATAAAATTACATATTTAACTCACTACTTCTTATCTAATAAGGAATTTTAACATAATATAAATTTCAACCCTTATCTTAATCCTCATCCCATCAAATTAAAGTTGTGGTCGACTAATTTTTCCTCTTCTATTTCCTCTATAGACTATAAACTCTTTGGTATCAGATTGTATTACTGTTGGGTGAGACATATAAATGCAACACTTTTGGCAAAGAGCAGCAGCCCTATATGACAAACTTAGCTTTTGTCAAGTCTTGGCTGATACAAGCTGGTTTTGATTTGAGTTATTTACTGTAATTTGTTTTGAATGGTAAGAGGAAGCTTCCCTCTGGCTAATGAGGGTGTGTATGTTGATTATTGTTTACTTTTCTCAATGTGCTCACTCATTGTCTTCTTCTCCCTTTCTCTTGTGAGTTATAGGATGCGTGTAATGAGTTGTCTGTTAATTTTCTGCAACTACACGGCATCACTATTTACTTGCATATTTTGACAAGTTCGCTCCAAGTTTAGATAAACGGGGAAAGGCTTTCTCAAACTTTAATTTTCTCTAATAAAGAACGAAGTGAACTGCATTGTCAATTACTAACTTCTTATTGAGCTTGCTGATTTTATTTTCCTCTTATGAATAAAAGGTCTTGGATCTGTATGTCTGGTTGAGTTTCCGACTGGAGGAGTCTTTTCCTGATCGTGAGCTGGCAGCTTCCCAGAAAGCATTATGCAGCATTTAGGTTCCTTTGTTAGTGTTTCATTCATATCATATGCAGCATGTAGGTTGATTGAGGAGTTCCTTCAAGGCCTAGGGTGGCAGAAGCCGATTGCAAATAAGTTGCCATCACGTTCTAAATTAAGCACTCTGCTGTCCAAAGATACCATGCAGTATCTATGAGAGATTTCCCATCTTATTTTTCAATTTTTTTCTCTCTTTTGTTTCCTTTTTCAACTATCTCGTGGTACACTCAATGTTCCCACTTAAAAGTAGTAGTCTCATTTCTTTTGTACAGGCTTCTAGCTTCACTTCTAACTCTTTTCCGAAGTCCAAATGAATGTGATGAAGATTTGTTATCCTCCATTCCAACTTTGTGCTTTATCTATTAACATTAATTTGGCCACTGTTTATTCAATAAGCATTCGAGGGACTCCAAACCAGAGAAACTATGGTAAAGAACAAAATGATGAATGTATTCAGTTTGCTGTTTTGGATTTTCCCCCCACAGATCCTTGCCTAATTGATTTCATTTTAGATAGGATTTAGCCATTTTTATAAATTTGACGAATTTTTGGAACATAGCAAGAGTCAATTTAAGATCAAATGTCCAAGCTAAATAATCGGCCGTTAGACCAACAGAAGTGCCTGATTTTGGAAACATTGCGGAGGGTTCATCGTAAAATAAACAAAAAACAACAAATACAGTGTGGGTGTAACAGTGTTATAGCTTTTTTTTTGTTGAGAAAAGGTAATAAATTAAGCCATAAAAGGCATCAACAAAATGTACACAAGCTACGAAGAGCTCTACATGAGTCTGATCTAAAACACAATTCTCATTACAACCTCGAACAACTTGGAACCATACCTGGCTCATACATTCTATATTCTGTTGCAGTAATCTAGATCTTGACATTTGACAGTGTGTAGGCTGATGAAGTTTCTAATTTGCTGAAGAGTTCTGTTGTTGAATTGTTGCAAAAACAAAAGTTTATCCTACAAAATGCAATTCATTGCTTCCCAAATATTTTTGACTAGAAAAGCCATAGACAAGTTGAAACACCACTTCATAGTGTTGTTGGAATGAATAACAGTAGTACACCACCTTCTGATGGAATTCCAATCAGTTGAATATAACATTTTTGTAGCAACGATTTCCATGTATTAGAAACAAACTGCCACTGAAAAAATAGGTGATTGCTACTTTCTTCATCACTCATGCAAAAGGAGCATCTGCTTGGGATATTAAGAAACCTCAACTTATCCTGAGTTTGTAATTTGCCTTCCATAACATGAAGGATGCTCGAGCGTGTTGTATATTCGGGTACAAAACTTGTAAACTTTGCCTATTCCTTGTGTACTCATCAATTAAAATTATCCAAATTTTATACAGAAACTAAATTACAATATGTATATGTGAAAAGCGTTAAAATAATTCTGATGTAATTTTAAAATTAAAGTCTACCTAATTCAATATAAAACCTAATATTCAATACATTTTACATTTTACAATAAATAATTTATATTTTTTTAATAATATTTCAATTATATTCGATTTAGAGTTTCACAGAATAATTATCTGTATTTGAATTATTACATAATTACATATAATTGATTAACCGTGAACATTCATTATTCGTTTAAAACTGTTTTCATTAATTTGACTCTAACATAAGATATGTAATAATTACATATATGACAAACATCAAGTATAAACATCAAACTCAGGTTCATATATGCATATTGTGTTATTGGTATTCGTATAAATATGTTGAATTATTTGTAACTTGAATCCATTTTTATATCTCAAATATAAAATATTTACATTCGTCAATGTACTTAATAAAAAATTATGGGATACTAATTGGTAATCAGTTTGATGAAACCCTCGAGATTAATAATGATTCACTAGACTTTTATAGTATTAGTGAAACCAGGTCAAATCTCAAGAAAAATAAATATTAGTTTTTAAATTTCAAAACAAAATGGAGGGATTTACAATTCATTAACTAATAAACTAAATTTATTAAGGAATTAAAATAAATCAACTAAGTATCAAACTGAGAAATTCAATGGTAATTAACTCCAATTCAAGGACAATATCTCATCTAAGTGTAACTTTAATTAGGACAACCATAATAAGTCTCAACTTTTCCTAAATTAATTAGTTTAAACCCAACATTCAAACCAAAACTTACCATAAATTGAATGATTATAATATTCCATATCAATTAAATGATAGCAATAAACTTAATAAAAAGATTAAACGTTAAATTAAATAATTGAAATATTTACAAAGATTTAATTTAGTTTTCTTGTTTATTTAACTATGCAAATTCATAAATAATATATTTGCATTCAATTATTTCATAGAATAATCATCATTAAATTAATTTGTCTTATCAATCAATATTAATTATTTATGAAATGTAAGAATACAAAACAAGAAATACTTAAATTGAAATAAAAATCTAGATTTAGAGCAAAACTTCACAAAGTTATAACTAGAGTTTTCAATCTACTTGAATCAGATTATTCATATTTACTTACACATGACTATTGTTTCGATACCAAAAATAGATGAAAACATGAAAGATTAAGAACGAATGCAAAAAAGAAAAAAAAAGAAAAAAGAGAGAGAGCAGAGAAGTGAATGTCACATTTTCCCCTCTCTTTCCTACTTAAAAACTAACTTCCTTCTGTCTTGCAGAGATTCCCTTCTAAACAAATTTAAATCCTACATATAGGGATGGGAATAGGTTTTTTAATTGAACTAAAATTTTTTGGGTGAATCCGATTAGGCTTGATCTCACCTTATCCGTTATAACAATCTGTCAACTTTTTTCAAATTCGTGATTTTGATAAATAATGCTCCAATTTGATGCAATCTCCAATCGTCACCTCCTAAAACAAAACATATATTAATTTCACCAATTGAGCACCAAAATCAATCCAAAACAAAAGAAATAAGTCCAATTAACATAGCTAAATCGTATCTTGTCAAATTCCTCCACACTAGACTCCTACTTGTCCTCAAGCATGCATCAATTCAATACGTTAATCCTTCTTATAGAAACCTCTCATATTCTTTAATGTTATCTAGAAGTATCCCAAAAGATAATACATATTAAAGGTTTAAGATAAAATAACAACTGAGAGAAAAAAACACTCATAAGATAGATTTTTATAATGAAAACATAACATCTCTTCAATTCCATCAAAATCAAATGAAACAATACATGACATCCTCTCATGAGTTTTACTCTATACACTCAAAGTGTTTAGGATTCATTAAGATCTTAATTAAAATCATAGCGAGATATTTCCTTAAGCTTGCTCACGAATCATATCTCTACCACTAACGAAAATGAACTTCATCCATAAATCAAAGGAACTTGAGAAGGGTTGCAACATGACTTAGGTAAGGTATGATAAAAAGAAGTTTTTATGTTACACAAATTGAAAGAAATCATATAAACTTATCTACACAAGTTTTAACTCAATTTAGTCCAAAACTCAATTGATTCAAATATCATCCTTTTTAGTCACCTCATCATTTTGCTTTATATATATTATTTTTTAGTAGGGACATCAACGTGGAGATTTCTTTTTTTTTCTTCTTTTTTTCTTATACTTCTTCCCCATTCTATAAAAGGGTTTAGTCTCTGTTGACATTCCTTCATCATTCTACTTCCATCTTCGAGGATTATCCTACACTTAACTATGTTTGGGCTTATACCTCATATGTCGGATATCTGACATCCATAGCCTTCATTCACTTCCTAATAATCTTTACCACCTAACTCTCTTATTCCCCATCCAGTTGATTGGAAATAATGATAGGTAGAGTTTGGCCATCATCTAGGAACGTATATGTAAAGTATGTGGGTAAAGGCTTTAATGGAGGGTTGTATGGGTGATTTGGTTCTTATTAATATGTTTTTATGCGCTTGAACACCCAACTCCTCCATCTAAGCTTCTTCCTCAGACTCAGCTTCATCGTTTGTCTCAACTTCCTTGTATTTAAGTTCTTCAAAGCAGCTTTCCTCTCCTCTCATTCTTTGATACATTCATCCATTATATCGATCTTCATGCAAGAGCTGCTTTCTTTTGGATTTTTCAAGACTTTGTTTAAGTTGAACTCCACTTGATCATCACCAATCCAAAGTATTAGTTTGCCTTCATGAACATATATCAATGCTCTCCTAGTGTTCATGAATGGTCATCTAAGAATTAGTGGACAGTTCCTATCCTCTTTAAAATATAGTACCATGAAGTCCACATAAATAATGAACTTGTCCACCTTAATTAAAACATCTTCCACCACCCCAAACGTTCTCTTAATGGATTGATCTACCAATTGAATTAGCGTCAAAGTTGGCTTCACATCACCTAGCCCTAGTTTTCTAAAGATAAACAAAGGCATAAGATTTATACTCATGCCTAAGTTCCATAAATACTTAGTAAACTCTAGCTCACTAACTATACAGGGTATTGTGAAACTCCTTGAATCCTTCAACTTGTATGACATGTGACTGGTGCTAAGGAGCTACAACTTTTAGTTCATGCTACCATTTGATTATCTTCCTAAGTGAGCGTGCTTGATAATTTGTCCTTTAGGAACTTCGTGTACTTGGGCATATATTCCAATGCCTCCATAAAAGATAAATTAATTTGCAAAGTCTTCAGATTTTCCACGAACTTTGCAATTTATGTTTCCAATTTGTTCTTTTATAATCTTTGAGGGAATGGAATCTTGGGTGAGTATGGCGGAGAGGCAACATGCGGAGGGTCTTCTCTCTTTTCTTCATCCATTTCCCCTTTTCTTGGGTTTTTAGCCTATTTATTTACTAGTTGTTCGAGCTCCTTCCTACTCCTAAGTGTGATCGCTTTGAGTTTCTCTCTTGGGTTTGCCTCAGTATTACTTGGGAGACTCCCCACATTTCTTGTAGATAATGCATTTATCAGCTGGCTCACTTGAACCTCTAGGTTGTGAATAGAAGAGGCGTGGTTCTTAACTACCAGCTCGAACTTCCCTTCTAGCCTCTTTTGGCCCTCATCCATGCTGATGATCTTGTCCATAATCTTGTCCAATTTTGAATCATTGGCGTTGGACTTATCCTGTTGAAATCTAAATAGACCTTATTTTTAAATTGATTTTCCATATTGTTAGACCAAGAAAATTTTGGGTGGTTCCTCCACCCAAGATTATAAGTGTTTAACTATGGTTTACGCCCTCCTCCTCAACCAAACCGTGTACCCATATAGTTGAGTTGTTATGTATTGTTATTTTGTATTAAAAAGCAACAAGTGATAACATGATTATTTATAATTTCCATCTATGTTGAATTGCTTTAACTAGAGTGGATAAGGAGGCTTTCAGGCTGCTTAGTTGCTTTGTTAAATTATTTATCTCAGTTTGTAATGCTGTCACTGAATTGACAACAATGAATCCCTTTTGATATTGAAAATTCAACTACTGTATGCTTCTATCCGACGTCCAAAGACAACTATTATTCGCCATCTCCTTTAGCAAGTCCTTTACTTCCTCAAATGTCTTCTCCATCAAGGATCCTCCAGAAGCTACATCGATGATGCCCTAACTTCATTATATAATGTTTACAATAGGAACTCCTTTGGTAGATTATGGTGAGGACATCTCCTTTGCAAATCCTTATAATGCTCCCACATTTTGTATAGTGACTCCCTGTTATTTTGTTGCAAATTAGTAATCTCCTTTATTAATCTTGTCATCTTCATTAGAGGGAAGTACTTGTCTAGAAAAGCACGCATCAGATGCTCTCATGTCGTGAAGTTAGTTGGGTTTAAGGAATGATACCACACCCTAGCTCTATCCCTGAGTTTGAAGGGAAAGAGCCTCATCTTAACAACATCTTCGGATATATTATTATATCGCAAGGTATAACATATTTCTAAAAATTTTACTAAGTGAGTGTTAGGATCCTTGTTAGCCAACCCATAGAACTGTATATTGGTTTGCAATATATTTAGTAATGCTAGTTTAATCTCGGATGAAGTTTGCACCGGTGGTCGAGTAATGCCTTGTTGGGTAGCATTAAACCTTGGCCTTATGAAATCTATAAGGTTTTCTACTGATCTTCGTGATTATATTCTTTCGCCATTGTTCTTTTGATCTCTTCTTCGCGTCTCACTCTTTGAATTTCTCTTCCCTGCATTGTAATGTCAAGAGTTAAGAGTCTCTTCGATCTTTGGAGAACAAAATGGACAAGTTGATGGATGTTTTGGGGTCCAGAATGCCAAATCAAGAAGAGAACCAAAAGAGAATGTTTTCGAGCCAGGAGGAAAGTCAAAAGAGGATGGAGGCAAAGTTTGGTTAGATAGTGAAGAACCATGCCTCATCCACCCACAACTTGGAGGTACAAGTAGATTAACTTGCTAACGCTGTCTTCTAGAAGTGCAGGTAGCTTACCAAGCAATACCGAGGCCAACC
>JANIHZ010128041.1:0-12398 GCA_027478365.1 Erythroxylum rufum | reverse complement strand
ATGTGCATAATTGAATTCATAATTGTGCACAATAGTAATATATGTTTGTATTGAATGTTTTAGAGGAACCCTTAGAGTGACCTATTCCAGATATTGCCGGGACTTCAAGGCACTAATTGAAAGGGAGCGATTGTAAGTAATCTTAGATGATCACACCTTACTTTGTTATGCTTGTTGATTTGATTTATGCTGATTGTGTTCTGAATTCTGGACAATGATTGTCCGAGGCGTTTGATGCATGCCTATATCATTAGAAGTGCTACTTTTATGTGAATATGATTAACTACTTGCTTTGCACATGAAATGTCTGAAATGACCTTATTTTGTTTTTAAACTGTTAAGTCCTAATTGTGAGTAAATAGGCATGCCTAGAAGGGTCTGCAATTGCTTCTGTGACACTTCGGTGTCTTCTGTTATTGACACTTCGGTGTCTTTTGTTATTAAGACGTAAGTCTCTTCTGTGATATGATACCAATTATGGTATCTTCTGTATAACTCCCATTACCCACTTCTGTTGACGGATTAGCAGTCATTTGATTGTGTATTCTGATATATGTTGAATTTTGAAATAATCAAAATGATGTTTTGAACTGAAGGGATTGTGCCTTCTTTGATACTCAGTTCTGTTAACTATGCAACTATTCTAAAATTTAAATATCTGCTTGTGATACAACTTGATTTAGTATGATTAATTGTCAAATTATGCATAGTTTAGTTATTACTCACTAAGCTATATGCTTAGTACGGTGGATTTGCCTTGTGTAGGTTTTGAGAGACGTTTATAAAGACTGGGACAAGACAACCGCAATGGCCAATGAAGTCTGAGTGTTCTTTTGAAAATAATGTTGAATTTTTGGTTTGACTGTTGGGTTTGTATCTGATATGTATATGTGAATTTTTTTGTAAGTCTGTAACAACGATACTTCAGATTGGTTTGGATTTTTCAACGAGTTTGTGTTAAGTACTATGTAATTTAATGTATGTTTGCCGGAATTGTTTACTGGAAGTTTTCGTATGCTTTGATTTGTTGTATTGTTTTGTGTGGCATTCATATATCCTTCTAGAAGGCATGTGGGTGTTACAATTTTTGGTATCAGAGCATGGTTTAGGCGATTCTGGTTTAACCAGCACTTAACTATTACTTCTATTGAGTGTCCAAGTTGTGTTTTAGCCTAACGCGGTGTCCCATGTTTTGATTATATAACTAAAGATGGAAAGATCCCACAAAGTCGTTAACGAGGTTACCAAGAGTAATACTCCTGAGCGATCTCATCCATCTACATCTATACCCCTTGGGTTAATCGAGGAGAAGCTGCGGTGCCACCTCCTTCTACATCTCAGGGAGAGGCTTTAGTGAAGCTGTCCCAGGATATGATGACATTATTGCACCGTATGACCACACCTAAGGCTCCAATTGATCAGCCGAGGAAGTATGGAGCTGAGGAATCTACTGGGACATCTTTGGAGGAATCTGAACGAGCTGAGTTCTGGATTGAGAAGGTGAAGAGGGTATTGGAGGAGATCAATTGTCCAGCAGATCAGATGGTGCACTGTACTATCTCTCCCCTTCAGGGAGTAGCCTATGAGTGGTGGAAGTTCATTTTGAGAAATCCACAATTACCGGTGCCTTTGACTTAGGATTTCTGTACCGGAGAGGTGGAAGCACTTTCTGAATCTGAGGCAGAGGAATTTATCAGTTACTGAGTACGGTCAAGAATTCAGTCGCCTCAGTAAGTATGCCCCAGAACCGATGCTTATTGAGGAGTTACGGTGTCATCAGTTTGAGGATGGATTGAATGATTCTATCAAAGAGCATTTGGCAGCAGTTACTCTATTGAAACAAGTAAATTGTCATCAGCTGGTACAGGCTGCTATAAAGATAGAGAGGCAGGAGGTGATTAAGAGGGAAAGGAATCAACGAAGGGGCTTTGCAAGAGGAGGTCAGTCCTCGGGCAAACGAAGTCAAGATAGTGCTTTCTCTACACTAAAGTTTACTCAGAGATCTGTGGCTCGGGGAAGGTCACAAAATTATCCCTCAATGACTATTTCTGGTGGGGTTCTTCTGTAGGCTGAGGTTCTGATCCCCTGGAGTGCCCTCATTGTTCTGTGCATCATTGGGGTGTTTGCAGAAGGGCTACAGGAGCATGTTTTCGTTGTGACAGTACTGAGCATCAGATAACCAATTGCCCTCTTAGACTGTTGGACCCTGAGCTTTTCGTAGAAGATTAGAGCTATTGAATAAGAAATTTTGGTGATTAGTCACGAGTTAAGAACAAATGAATGAAAGTTTTTGAACCAAGAAATGATAGACAAGAGTAAAGTAGGGAATGATAAAAGTGTATAGATTCATGATTTGCTATGGTGTTTTGATGGATAAGAGATTTTTGAAATAGAAAGAATTAAGGTGAAAGATATAAGTGAAATGAAAGGGAAAAGGAAGTTGAATCTGTATAGTAAATTGATGAAGAATATGTACATATATATATGTTCTGTTTTGGTGTTTATGATTAGTCATGGAATATAATTTTCTTTATGGAGGACATTGATTTGAAATAAAGTTGAGAATGAAGAGTAAATACAGTAGAAAAAGGTGATCTTAGTATGAGTTGTGTTAAGGAAAGATTTTGAAACAAAATTGGTAGATGATCTGGAAAATGTTCACTGAGTATGCTTCAATATTTTAGCCATAACGTTTTATCTAGTTGTCCAAATGATATGATTCTTAATTTGGATTAAACTATAGATATATGACTACATTTCTCTTGAAAACATCGAATTTCAATTCCATCTCTAAAAATCTCAACAGTTGTCATAAAGTTGAGAATTGGGTGCAGTACATTGGAAGCTGAATGTAAAATTCATGTTCTAAATTCAAGGGAAATTCTGGGTTAATCTAGATAGATTTAGGCAAATGTGTCTTCTATAAAGTTTTAGCAATTTCTTTTATCTTTCCAAAGGTATATAGTACGGAATTTTAAGACATTTGAGTCAAAAGTTATGATCTTTATAAGTGGAGATGCTTTGGAGGGTGAAAACTAAGATGGAAGGAAAAGTAAGACGATGAAGAAGTAAAACGAAGCAAAAGTAAGATGAAGAAAAAGTATGACGATGCAAAAGTAAGATGAAGCAAAAGTAAGACAAAGCAAAAGTAGGACGTGGCAAAAGTAAGATGAAGCACAAGTAAGACGATGCAAAAGTAAGACGAAGCAAAAGTAAGACGAAGCAAAAGTAAGAAGGAAGAAAACACAAAAGATAGAATTTGTCTTCGAGGTCTTCATGAAAGTTATGGATCTCAAAGTCCTCTTTCAAACCATCTAAAGAACACCTTAATCAGAAATATCTAGAGAAAGTTATGGCGGTTTAACCGAAATAGGTTCAATATGATTGAGGATAAAACCAGATCGAATTCTTTTGGCCATAACTCCTTCGCTAGACACTCAAATGACTTGATTTTTGAACCATTGGACTCGTAAGACGTTGCTCTACTTCTTTAAAAAGAATAATAGCCATCTAAAATGAAATGAGAAAGATTGAGTGAAAAACGTGGGACGGGTGCAGTGAGTGTGTTCTTAAATATTATGAACTGGTGTTATCCCACTGAACATACTTCAGTATTTTGATGATTTCTGGATCGGTAGAGCTCCAAATGAGATAAATTTTGACTTGTCGTAAACTAGAGACATAGAGTTACAAATTATCTGAAGAAAGTGAATTTTGAGTCAGTATTATCTGAAGAAAGTGAATTTTGAGTCAGTCTCTAAGACTTTCAAATTCCAGATGGAAGTTGTGCATAGTATATTGTTTTGGACAAGAGCAGTCCAAAAATGTTTGAAGTATATCTCTTGAATCACTTAACCAAATTGAATGATTTTGGTGGAAGTAGAAACTTAAGACAATGGGGGATATTTTTTGAGAAGAAATGTTATGTCAGAATGTTCAAGGGTATTTTTGGTAAGACACTTAAATTTAAAAGAACATAAGCCTATAAAGAAGGATAAAAGGGACTTTTTGGACTCATTAAGGGCATAAAAGGATAAGACCAAAATGTGGACTTATATTTAAGATAAGAAGAACACGTGAATGGGAAGATTTTGAAGAAGCAAAATGCATGGATGAGAAAAGAGATAAGAGAGAGAAAATATGAAAAAAGGAATGAAAGAGAGAAATAAGAGAAAACAAGCTAGGGTTTTAATTTCTTTAGCCTTCAAGAGAGATTTTGAGGATGTTCAAGAAGAGAAAAAGGTAGAGGAAGAGAATAGCTTCCAATTGAGCCAAAGATTTCTTCATTTGGTGAAGAACCAAGAGGGTCATAGAGGCCTATTTCAGTTAGATCATCTCACAGAGTACACATTAAAGATACAGCAGGAAAGAACCTTTGATAACTCAGGTTGTTTGCAAAGAGAAGAGGCATTTTGAGCAAGTCAAGTATTTAAGCAAGGAAATCAAGGTGGATATATGTTTATAATAGAGTAAATAAGCTACTACTATTTTCTTTAAATCAAAGAAGTTTTTTGATTTCATTTGCATCATAAGTGCTGCATTATTGTTCATGAATGATTTGTGAAATTTGCTATATGTTTGTTACATGATTTGAGTGATGATTTTTCAAAAGGAAAAGAACATGAAAGTGATATATTTGAAAAGATGCATGTTTATGAAATCATGTCTTCAAGAATGGTTTTCAAGATATACGTCAAGTATATGAAAAGCAAGTTTTCAAGAGAATGTGCCTTTTTGGCATCAAGCTTACAAGATTTTGAAATCTATGTGTTATGTGGGTTTGTGGTAGTCCCTCAAGAACCGTCACGTGCATGTTGACCCAAGAATAGGCTTCTCCTACCTACCTGCTAGTGGCGTGGAGCTCCTCTAAAGACTCCCATAAGAATTCATGGCTACACAGGATCATTACATAGAAATGTATAGTGCCTCATGTTTTTGGTCTTACCCAAACCATTCTGATTTGTTTACATGCTCATGTTATGTTAACAAGTTTGATGCATTCATGTTTTGCAACTAGTGCATTTTAGGCTGAAAGCTCATGAAACATGTGATTATGATCTCAAAGAAAGTTTTCTAAGATAAGAAAAATGTTTTCAATGTTTTTGCTTATTCTGTTGCTATAAATTGTTTCCTCGAGCTTTCAAGCTCACCCCCTTTCTGTCCCATCTTCAGGTGATAGCTAAGAGATCAAGTGATTGAGAGCCTAAGGAAATTAATTCATTTGCTATTTTTGTATTTTTGTAAGAAGCCAATGGTGTGGCTTTTGATATGTAAATAAAGTTTATCAAACTCTGTTGTTTAAGTAATGAAATGATAGATTGAAGTAGTTTCGATTGAGTATGTTCATACTGACTTCCTTGTTAAAAGGGTTAAGTTGAAGGAATAAGTTTGTTTTGATGTTTGACTGTTGTGGGCACGCCACCCTTGTGGGATGATGCCTAATAAGAGTTCATAGACATAACCCTACAAGGTATATGCACGCTCAAGTTAAGTATGATGATATTCACAAAATTTGGATTTTGGACTTAAGCGGAGTCCAACATGAGTGGTATCAGAGCAAAAAGATGAATTGATGATGTTCAAGGAAATTTCCTAGGATTAAGCTCACGTTTATGCTCCAAAGTTGGGCTCCAGAAATGGTGCCCAACAATTGTAGCACAAGAGGTATGGATATGCAAGCCTTGATTATATAATTGAAATGCAGAAAAAGGAGTTGGTTGTGGGATTACCTTAGCTGAGCAACAAGATGAAGAGTGTATGGGAACCATGTGCCAAAGGTAAGAGTCATGTCTTACCCTTTCTAACAAGTGACTGGAGAGGCATAGAGAGACTACAATTGGTGCACACTGATGTTTGTGGACCTATGGACACACTATCAGCTAGAGGGAGTAGGTATTATGTTGAGTTTATTGGTGATGCATCGAGATATTCATGGATTTACTTTATGAAAAGCAAAGATAAAGTATTTAGGCTATTCAAAGTATGGAGGGTTGAAGCTGAAAGTCAATGTGGAAATAAGGTAAGATGATTGAGAAGTGATAGAGGAGGAGAATATGTTTCGAATGAAATGAAGAAATACTTGGAAAGGGAAGGGATATTCCATCAATTTTCTATAGCATACTCACCACAGCAAAATGGAGTTTCAGAAAGAAAGAATAGGACCATAGTGGAGATGGCTAGATCAATGATGTTTGGGATGAGAGTGCCAAGGAAATTCTGGCTTGAACCATGCTTTACAGCAGTGTATTTGCAAAACAGATTGAAGAGCAGGTCATTGAAAGAAAAAACTCCATTTGAAGTTTGGTTTGGGTTAAAGCCGAAGGTGCAACACTTAAGGGTATTTGGATGTATAGCCTATATGCATATTCCTGAAGCTAAAAGAACTAAGTTGGATGAGAAAGCAATTAAAGGTGTCATGATGGGATATAGTGTAGAGTCAAAAAGGTATAGAATTTATAATCCAAAAACTGGAAAAATGATGGTATCTAGAGATGTGAGGTTTGATGAAAATGAGGGATGGAATTGTGAAGAGCCAATTGGTAGAAATTCTGGAAGAGTAGAGATTGAACTTCCATTAAATGATGTGAACGCTGACGAGTCAATGGGAGAGGATGCAGATAATCATAACAATTCTGGAGGTGATGGATCTCAGGAGGAGACAACTTAGTTGGATCTACAAAGCTCCAATGAGTCTGGAAGTGATGGAGTTCAGGAGGAGCTTTTACCAAATCCAGAAGATGATGAATTAAGCTCAGATTCAAAAGTGGAAACATCAAGCTCGGATAGTGCCTATAAGATAAGAGTCTTGGCCTCTTTTTATGATGAAACTAACCCTTTGTTTGATTTCAGGTACAATGTTGCAGATGAAGAAGAAACAGATGATGCCTTGACAATTGTTGAATGTGCATTGGTTGCAGGATTAGAACCAAAGACATAGAAGCAAGCTTTCAAGCAAGGGGTGTGGTAAAGCTCAATGGATGAAGGAATAAAGGCCATTGAAGAAAATGGAACTCGGCTGTTAGTTGATTTACTAAGTCCAGAAACCAAAGTTGTAGATTCAAAGTGGATTTACAAGGAGAAGTTGAATCCAGATGGTTCCATCAACAAACACAAAGCAAGACTTGTAGTGAGGGGATATACGCAAGAGTATGGGGTAGACTACACAGAAACTTATGCACCAATAGCGAGATTGGATACTGTGAGGTTGTTATTGGCTTTGGGAGCAAATAATGGATGGAAAGTGCATCAAATGGATGTGAAGAGTGCATTCCTCAATGGAATGCTAGATGAGGAAGTATATTTAAGGCAACCCGAAGGTTATGTGAAGAAGGGACAAGAACAGAAAGTGTACAAGTTGGTGAAGGCTTTGTATGGCTTCAAACAAGCTCCAAGAGCTTGGTACTCGAGAATTAACAATTACTTGATGCAAAGTGGATTCAAAAGAAGCAAGAGTGAAGCTACACTGTATGTTAAAATTTATGCTGAAGGGAAATTGATATGTTCATTATAGGTTGATGATTTGCTAATGATAGGCACCGAAGACAAGCTTGTGGAAGAATTTAAGGAATCAATGAAATCAGAATTTCAAATAACAGATCTAGGGGAGATGAGGTACTTCTTAGGTCTAGAAATACAGCAAAGAGAGGATGGGATCTTCATTCATCAAAGGAAATATGCTGAGGAGTTGATCGAAAAATTTAGTTTGAAGGATAGTAGTGGGATGACAACTCCCATGGAGCATCAGCTGAAGTTGGAGGCTACAAAACTAGGTAAGCAATTTGATGTAACTTACTATAGAAGCATGATTGGATCTTTAACGTACTTAACTGCATCAAGGCCATATATTGCATGTGCTGTGAATATTTTGGCTGGTTTCAATCATAATCTTTCTAGACATCATGCATTATATGCTAGGAGAAAATTGAGATATGTGAAGTATACTGTTGACCATGGAGTTTGGCATGGAAGAAGGGAAAACTGGAGTTGTATGTATTTAGTCACGCTAGCTATGCTGGAAATGATGATTGTAAAAGTAGAAGTGGGTATTGTTGTAGTTTTGGGACTGGTGTTTTTGCTTGGAGTTTGAAGAAGCAGAGAGTTGTTGCCCAATCCACGATAGATGCCAAATATGTAGCTATAAAATATGGTTGCTAAACAAGCTCAATGGTTGAAGAAAATTCTGATGGATGTAGATGAATTGAAAGAAAAATGTGTGACTATCTATTGTGACTCTAGTGTAGCAATTTCAATGGCTAAAAATCCATTCGATCATATGAGAACCAAGCATATGAAGGTGAAGTATCATTATGTTAGGGAATTGATTGAAGAGAAGCAGATTAAGATGGCTTTTCACAGGACAAGCTTTCAGCTTGCGGACTTACCAAGATGGAGGTTTGAGTCCTTAAAGAAGATGATAGGTATGCGGGCTCCATAAAACAAAGGAGGAGCAATTGAGTTGAATTGTTTTGTGCAGCCTGAAATGTTGAAGATGGTGGAGGAATTAGCCATGTCAGTGAAGGTAAGGAAGAAGAGAAGGCTGAAGGGAAGGATGAAGGATTCCAAGTGTAAATGGAGATTGGAAATGATGATTTTAGGCATAATTCAAAGATGTATAGATCATAAGAATGAAGCTCAGCGTCAGATGAATGAAGCTGAAGGCAGAAAGGAAGATGGAAAAGTGAAGGAAGCAGCTGTGAAGATTTTAGGATATCCTTGATAAGAAAAGGAAAATGTAGAGCAGGAAGAATAGCAAGCAAGGAAAAATTCTGAAACAGAGTTTAATTGATGCAAAGAAGTTCAAGGAAGATTAATCAGTTCAATCAAGAGTCATTAGAGTTAAATCAAAGTGTGGGTGGCCAGTGCACTACACACTTTAATTTCTCTTTGCTGTCAACAGGATTTGTAGTTGTTAGGAATTTGTTTTATGAAGTTATTAGCTGTTGAAGATGTTAGGTTTTGTTATGTTAGGGACAAAAAAGCTCACTTTTGTGTTTTGACAAATGAGGAGATGCTTGTCATAACTTTGTCTTTATTCTTCAGGTTATGTATTTGTCTTTCAATTTTTTCAAATGTTATCTGAATGTGAGAGCTAATATAAAGCTCACCTTCATTCCATTTCAAGTCTCTAAGAGAAAAAAAAAGAATAGAAAACATCAATACAGAATTCCAGTTCAATTTCCAATCCTTGTTATGTGTTCATTTTTGTTTTTCAGAAGCTAATCTTTAGAAGTTGAATAGCTGAAGTAGTTACATAGCACAAAATTGAAGTCTTGCTCTGAAAAAACCAGAAGTTGGTTCGGGTTCTATTGAGAGTGACAAACATTTTATACAAATACACCAGTCATTTACTAAACGCTTTAACCCTGTGAGTAAACGTTAATTACATTTGTGAGCAACAAAATGGTTAACAAAATCGAAGAACTCCAGTAGTTGAATTTCCCACATTCTTGGAAATCTTGTAAGTAGACATGAACAGTACTAAAGGTGTTCGAAGGAAGTCTTCAACTAGTCCTCTGTTCATCAGGTAGTGCAGTGAAGTTGCATTCTTCCATCTTCGAGAGGGCATCTTCAAGATTACTCTCTAATGCCAGCTGCTTTCTTTCTTTTCTTCTCACTATTCAGTGCCCAGATTTTTTTCCACCTTTTACGCATAGATGATGCCTTCTTGTTCTTCTATCTACGCCGCCAACCAACTTTTTGTTTGTTTGATGTGTATTGAATGTCAAACTTTGCTTCATGCATAACCAAAATCCTTCTTTTTCTTTTTGCCGCCAGTTGCCAGTTGCCATTTGCTTTCTTTATTTTTTTTTTATGTTTTAGCCTCTTCTTCATGAAAGAGCCATGGCTGCTACTATGCAAAACGTTAACGTTTATTTGGGTGGCCAAAATGTTAATGTTAATGTTTAGCTTTTGCTTCCTTTAATATCTTTTCTTGCTTTAGACTTTTAAAGATCCCAAAATCTAATATGTGCCTAGAATTAAAACAAATAACTCTCAATTAGTGCAATTTAAAAATTAAATAGACAAGAGTTTAGCAAATTATGTATAAAAAAATAATACAAAATGTCTGTTAACAACACCCTCACACTTGAATTGTTGCTTGTCCTCAAGCAACTTACTTAGATCACAACCAACGTATTTTATCATTTCATTTTCAACAAAAATCAAGTGCTTGCAATCCCTTAAACTTCGGAAAATTCAAGTTTCAAGCTACTACATATATCATAATCTTT
This sequence comes from Erythroxylum rufum, assembly GCA_027478365.1. Lineage (NCBI taxonomy): Eukaryota > Viridiplantae > Streptophyta > Magnoliopsida > Malpighiales > Erythroxylaceae > Erythroxylum > Erythroxylum rufum. The sequence goes on along the minus strand of JANIHZ010128041.1, from coordinate 2,166 downwards.
TCATGAATGCGCATAAACAAAATCAAAGGTAGATATCTTTGATCAAAAGCAAGTATAAAATTAAAATGAACTTTCCTCACGATATTCACTCATGTCGCTCAAGTGTATAAGGGTTGTGTTTCGCTCAAAGCTTCCTCTAAGAGATTACACTACCATAGGCTTGCAAATTCACCTATTTTCCAATACATAGAGTACATGCCATCATAGATCAAAAGGGCTTTTACTAAGGGTTGTAATGGAGCTTAGGTTAAGGTGAGGTAAAAAGGACAAAGGCTACTCACAAGCATTCACAAAGCACTAAGTAATGTGGGACAATTAAAAAGAAATTCTGAGATGTGCAAATAGAAATGTAGGACTACAACTACTAATCACTATCCAATGCTGCTGTTTGATCCTTTTTTTTTCTTGCTTTCATTTCTTTTTTCTCTTTTTTTGTTATTGTTTTTTTTGTAACAATAAACATAAAAGAAGATAGTAGTAGCACAAATCAACATCAACTGAGTAGATGTATCTCTAAAATATCTTAGAATATCATGTAAAACAAAAGTCCCTAAATCAAGGAATTAAATACTTAGTACTTCATTCAACTTATGAAAGGGTCAGGGCTAAAAGATTTCAGGTTTTAATGTAATGTGATTAATATCAAAAAAAAAAAAACATGGTCAAAGGCTCAAAGGGGGTAACAAGGGAAAAATGACTTGGTGGATCGTTTAAGCTAAAGGTTAAAACAAAAAAAGCCTTTATCATGTCCATAAAGCATGTAACTAGCAATCAAACAGGTTTAGAGCAAGCTCTAAAGGTAATCCATGTAGGGAAGCCTCACATACAACAAAGAAAATAAATGACTATGAGATACAGTCATATAGCTCAAAACCTCACATGTGCTTAAATGAAAATCTATCAAAACTTCATACATTGCCTCATCACTCAGTATCAGTTATTGACTAAGTTTATGCAATTGACTACTTTAATCAATTAATATGGTTCACTATCCTCTCAAGCTGCCTAATCCAAGTTCACGCATACAACTCAATTCTCCTTCCAACTACTTTAACAGAATCATATGGTCAAATTCATCTTAAATGGGACCCAAGTTAGCAACCAAAAGAGTCGCAACCATTCAAATGTGTATCTCTCAACATCAACTTCAATATCATAAATATCATCATGCACATAATCTCAATTCCCGCCACCCACACTTAATATGAACATTGTCCCTAATGTTCAATTAGCTAAAAATCAAACAGAAAGAGGGGAAAGAGGAAGAAGAAACTTCCCTAAAAAAGAATCGGCTAAGAACTCTTTGCCACCAACCACGTAAACCTAAAGAAAACTTAAAACAACTCAAAGAAATGCATTAAATTAGAAAGAAACGCAAAGGAAACAATAAGAAAAGAAAATAGAGAAAACTACTGTCCTACTGAAAGGCATGCACTGCGATCAAGGAGGCGAAGTGTCATAAAGAGACAATTGCTCCTCAGAATTATCCACAAACCTGGGCATATACAATTTAGCTCGTTGCCCATTCACTTTAAAAGGGTTCTCATTTTCACGTTTTATCTCAAGGACCCCAAAAGGAAGGACTTGGATCACCGTGAATGGGCCATACCACCTTGACTTAAGCTTCCTTGGAAAAAGACGAAGATAGGAGTTATAGATCAATACCTGGTCGCCTACCTTAAAGTCTCAGTGGAGGATCTTCTTGTCATGCCACTTCTTCACATGCTCCTTATATAGCTTCGAATTGTTATAAGCATCCAAACAGAACTCTTCGAGCTCGTGAAGCTATATAAGTCTCTTAGCACTTGCAGAAGACAAATCAAAGTTAAGAAATTTGGTAGCCCAGTATGCACGATGCTCTAACTCAATTGGAAGATGACAAGACTTGCCATACACTACCTTGAATGGTGACATGCCTATGGGTGTCTTAAATGCGGTCCTATATGCCCAAAGTGTATCATCTAGCTTTAAAGACCAGTCCCGCCTAAAAGCATTAACAGTTTTCTTTAGTATTTTCTTTAATTCCCTGTTTGAGACTTCAACTTGCCCATTAGTTTGGGTTAGTATGGAGTAGCAACCTTATGAGTCACCCCATACTTAGCTAACAATGAATCAAAAGTTTTATTGCAAAAATGTGGGGGGGGGGGGGGGGGGGGGGGGGGGGGG
>JANIHZ010128009.1:0-12400 GCA_027478365.1 Erythroxylum rufum | reverse complement strand
CCTTCAAGATGTTGGCAAAGTAGAAGCTAAAATTGAGGATCAGACTTAAAACTTAGGCTTAGGGGCAAGCAAATGACCTAATCATAATATAAAACCAACCACCTGTATTCATTCCATATCTATTGATTCATTCCCTAACCCATAAACCAAGCACCTCCTTAATAGTTTTTATGAATTTAATGGAACCTAAAAACGAAATCAAATGGCTATATTAGCCCTGCCTTTCCCTTCTAGCAAAATTGAACTAGCCATTATTGCCCATTACTGTCTTGGTATCAATGGTGATTATATTTCTCATTTTGTTTTTTCAATTGAGCTTATGGCAATCTAAAAGGAAGAGTAAATAGATTTCCTCTCTTTTATGCTCATTTATGAAATTGCTATGTAGTACATAAGGAGGAATATAGTTTTATGATCTTTTAGATTTCAATAAATTAAACAACTCTATTTTAAGATATAAAATTTTCTTCTTTCCTCCTAACTAACTAAAGCTTTGTTTGTTAAGCAATAGATTGCATTAGCTATTAGTTAATTCTATCAGCAGTTAGCTGTTAGTTAATTCTATCAGCAGCTGATTTGACTAGCGAATAATATTAGCTGTTTATTTAAAGATGTTTGGTAAAATTAACTATTTAGTATTAGTTGTTTATATGTAAAATAACTTATAAGGGCATTACTTAAAAATTATTTATAAAGACATGAGTATTATATCTTAGCATTTTTTTGAATATTCTTATAAAAATTTAGATAAATCAAAAGAAGTCAACATAATTATTTAAAACAAAGGTTTATAATAATCTAAAAAAGGCATCTAATTGTCGTTAAACTAGAAGCAATATTATCATGAATAGTTGTCATCTTCCGAGTTCTCGGTTCTTCAACATCTTCTTGTGTAGAGTTAACTTCAACATCTTCGAATACATCTGGAGATATAAATTTATAATCTTAATTGATGATGTTAAAAGTCGAGTCTTCTTCTAATATAGTTATGCAACGCAAAAGCTGAACAAATTATTCTATTTTAATCCATCAATGAATACTTAAGCATTTTCTCTAATATCTTCCAACGAACCTTCAGAACACCGAAATTCCTTTTAATACAACTTCTCAATGATGAATGAGCTTGATTAAAAACTTCTCAAGATTCTTTTGGATTTGCACCACGAAACTCCAATTGATGATATTTTGTCTTTGGGTAAGGTGTCAAATATCCTTCTCTTTCTGAATAGCCTTTGTCAACCAAGTAAGATTTACCTAAGTGTCCATAGAGGCAATATAATTAGTATGAATGATATCATAAAAGTCTAAATCATGAATAGTAAATCCTACAAATCTTAAAATTACTTGTCGGTGGTTTCAAAAATTTGAGTCTCAGATTACCGATTGTATTAAGGAAAATATGAGAATCATGTGTTGATCCCTCCTAACCTGCTAAAACATACATGATAGTAATTCAAAGTCACATGTTGCCAATACATTTGTAGTCGTTATTCCTTTCCGTCCTCTATATCGCATTTGATCCTCTTTGGCAAAAACTACCGCTATATGTGTACCATCAATATCTCCTATGCAATCCTAATATAAAATAATAATCATAAGATGAAAAAAAAATCATTTTCAACAAAAAATATAATGAAAAGGGAGGGGGAACATATTCAGTTATCTTAAAATGTGGCAAATATCTAGCATCAGTGGTAATTTGTAGTGGAATCTCCTTGAATTTGGGATCTTTTGGTACGAGTATATCCCTTGAAAATCCATTCATGACACTCAAAACTTCCTTAAAAACTCTACTTATAGTTTCACCAAAATTTGAAAGCGCTCTTGGGTATCTCTGTTAAGGGTACGTTTACTTAGGACATACACGAATAAACCCACTTTCTCCAAAATTAACATCCTATCCAAAGGCCTCAAACCATAATTGTTTTCCAAAACCATACATAATTGACAAAATAAATTTTGATTCATCCTTAATGTATTAAAACATGGTTTTTTATGACTATTCAATAATCCAGTCATCCATAGTTCTCCTGTTAGATAGGAAGTCATGCATGGTTCCTTGCATATAGGGTTTAAAAAATACACACCCATATAACCTACTACCTAAGCCACCAAATCCCAAAACTCATTCTTATTGTCTGAAATTTGTAGAAATTGCATAATTTGCTTAATATTATCATCCATGCCTACAAATCAACAAGTAAAATTATATTGTAAATAAACAAGACACTTATATGTCTAAATATTAAGAAATAAATAATATAACAAATAATAAAATTGTAGATTACCAACAAGATAATATAATAAAAATAAAATAAGCTAATTAAGTTCATAATGTCTCAAAACACACTATGGCAACATAAGTGCACAAATCACAAGAACAATCAACTAAACATAGTAATGCCTAGAAACTATGTTTAATGTTTCTTGTGCTCCTCATGTTCGTACATAAACTTAATGTATTCAACTCCCTTTGTATCATATTGTAAACTGAAAAAATTGGGCCTTCTTTATGGATCTTTAATCAAAATGCAAGCAAAGTAAAATTCAGGGGTACCAGCCTCTAAACCAGGCAAAGTATATAGTTTTCCTATAGCATTTGTAACATCATGATGTGATGCAACAACACTATTACTCTTTAATGTACTAATAGTCATCGTGTTTAACATTTTCATAGTAAAGTATTTATCTCCATTGTTGCACTCTGTCTCTATTGAATGAATTGCATCATATTGTTAAGCCTCTCATACATTAATGTAGATCCTCCTACCTTTTTAGTGGAATCGATTCTTGCACACTCTTGTTACTTTGTGAATTATCACTCTCCAAAACCCCTTTGCATCTTCTTTTGTCACTCCCTTCATCATGTGTAGCTTGAAGGTTAGCAATAAGAGTAGATGTAGGGATCAGCATAGGTTCTCTCTACACCTTTTGTCAATCAGTAGTCATATGGTAATTGTTTAGACCACTAGTCTCATCCATATTATCATGATTATGATAACCTGATAGTTGATGAAGAGCATTATGACTATGAGGCGGAGAAGGAACATACAATTCCTTAACTTCTCGTTGTCCTTGTGAAGGGTCAGCCATAGCACAAAATGTAATCTCCCCTTGAGCCAAACATCCAAACAGTTTATCCAACTTACATTCAAGCTCAGGTTCAAGCCTTTCCTCTTTAAATGTTTTAAAATTGATGTCTTTAAAGTCCACTACTCCTCACTGGACCAATTGTTCCTTTGTCATCTTCCCATTATAATCTCATTTCTTTCCCTTTCGACTGTTTCCGAAGACCTCATCTAGCTCTCTTCCAATTAAACCTATTTTTAACTTTATTTTTATCCCATGGTAAGTTGTTCGCTTTGTGAAACTCTTCCTCCACTTTCTTCCGTGGTAACCTTTAGCACTCACCTCATTTTTCTTTACTCCTTTGAATATATTAGTTACAAATGTCACAAAAGATGAGAAGTATTTCTTTTAGTCAACAAACTCTGTCTATATCATTCCCCCTTGATTTGCTCCTTTGTTCCCTTTTTGGGATGGTTTCATCTAATCACACAAGATGAGAGAAGATTATATATTAGTTAATGAATTTGCAACTAGTTTCACTAGTTCATACAAATCAAATCATTATCCAAAAAAGAAAATTTTGTTATTATTTTTGCAAGCATGACCTGATATCATAATACCACAAGCTCATACAAATTAAAACCATCATAATATCACAAGTTCATACAAATCAAATCAAATCAAATCATTATCCAAAAAAAAAAGAAAACGTAAAAACAAAAAGCATAATAGTACTCTAGTATTAGGAGCGTCAACATTTCTACAATTTGAAATTGATTTTAAGAAAGTATAAAATAGACGTTAAATTTAGTTTCATTTATTTTAAATTATTAAAATATTTTATAAGATAAATAAATTTATGACATTTTTGTCAAATTATTTTAATATTAATTTTTATATGATTAATTATTAATATTGGAAAATTAATGAGAGACCATTTTCAAAATTTCTAATACCATACAATGTTTTAAAATAAATAAAAATTTATAAGTTTTACTTGTTAAAAAATGCTAGGCTACTTGTTTAAAAAAGGAAAAAGAAATCAGGAACATGGTAGGGAGTGTATAGGAGGCAACGAAAGGCTCCATTTGTGTATTCATAAAAAAAACTTTCAGTATTTAGGACTTTCTGAGGTGTTAACCACTCTCTAGTTGTAATGATGATGAGAAGAATATTTGGAACCAAATAAATGACAGTAACTTGTAATAAAATAAAAAATGTTCACTGTTATTTTATAAGAGCCACACCACCTATTACCTCAATGGAATCATAGAAAGGGGAAGGAAGTGATGTGGGTCCAAGCTGATGGATTAATAGCAAAAGTTTGGCCACTGATGGGTATGCTTTGCAGATTCAAATTGTAATGACACCTGAAAATTTTGATTTTATGTTTAACCTAGAAAATTTGATTATTCAAATTGTTGATTGTTGGGCAAGCTTTACAATTTATAGCCCTCAAATATCGCAAGTTCATGGGTCATGACTTGTAGTATGTGAAGGGGTCGATCTTATGAGGAAGGTCTAATACTGATGGGTATGCTTTGCAGATTCAAATTGTAATGACACCTAAAAATTTCGTTTTTATGTTTAATCTAGAAAATTTGATTAATCAAATTGTTGATTGTTGGGCAAGCTTTGCAATTTATAGCCCTCAAATAGCGCAAGTTCATGGGTCATGATTTGTAGTATGTGAAGGGGTCGATCTCACAAGGAAGGTCTAATCCTAGGTTATCTAAGGCTAAGGAAATTAATAAAATGAAAATAAAATTGCACAAAAAAGTAAATACGAGAAAGTGATTATCAAGACATTAATTTAGAAGTTTAACACAAAAATAAATTAAAATCGAGCAACACGAACGTCACAATAGAAATTAACTAATAAGAGTTACCAAATTATGAGAGAGGGGATTTTCCCGATCATCAATTCTAATCTAGTCATTTATGTATTATTATAGTGTCCATTGTAGACTATCATAGGGTGGATTACTCTCTCTCGAGTTATAATCATTAAACCCTAAATCATAAATCTTAATTGAATTATGAAATTTGCAATCTCTCAATTAACAAAAGACCCATAACTCTAATTAGATCTTAAGCCCTGTAATAAACTATTAGGCCTTACACGGGATCTCTCTCCGCATAATAATCGATATGATTAATCATGTGGTCTATTGGATCACTTACTCTCATTAATCTAACCCAGTCATTTTATTCAGTTCACCCTTTCGGTTTATTACCGAAATATGCAAGTTCCACAATTAATCACATCATCGATCAAAATAGCATAAAAATGACTATATTAACAGGAAAAGTTAAAACATCATCAACAATCCAAGATCCATCATCATCTCATACATTAATTGAACGGAAATAAAGATGGAAAGGAGAACGAACTTGATCGGATAACCCAGGAAGGCAGCAACATCAGAAGACCCGCTTCCTCTCTCCTCTTCTTCCTCTTCTCTCTCTTTTTCTTCTCTCCCTTGAAGTTTTCCCAATATGGCAAAAGTGGAGGCTCAAAAAATTTAGGGTCTTTTTCCCTCTCTATAGTCTTTTCTATTTAGGGTAAAATTTAGGTTTTACCCGGACCCAAAAAGTTTGAAATAACTCCAACAATTTCTAAGTCGATCTGCATCTGTTGTCATGCAGGCCATGAACGTGGCCCCCTAGGCCACGATCATATCCTGTCCATTTTGCTTCTATTACAACTATGGCCCATAGGCCATGATCATGGGCCTGGATCTTCTGCTGGGCTTCCTCTAAATATTCTTTGTTCTTCAATATCTAATCTCAAATACTAACAAACATATCAAGGCACCTCAAATACACAAAATTTAAGCTCAATAGCATGCTCTAACCTATAAAACACCTGAAACACAAATATCTAACTAAATAACACAATCCTAACCTAAACATGCACTAATTATTCAATTTAACAACTAAACACATACTAAACTACCCACTAAAGTATTATGCAAATCTACCTTTATCACAAATCCAACTTTATGATGAACAAAATAGACGAAGAGAACAACTTAAGCAAAACAATTTGACACAACATTACTACATTATTACTTTCTTTCAAAGGCAATGCCGTTATAGTTGTTGTAAGACTTCAAGTCATGAGTCAAACTTGGTATAGTGCTACAAGAAGTTAGCTATCCTAGCATTTAGATTGATATCATTTTTCTTATTGGTGACAATTAAGGTACAAAAGCCATCATATTGATCTAAAAGGCATATAATGAAAAGTGCATTTTTTTATCAACACAAAGTCAAGACTGATGTGAGGGATTTTCGCACACCATATACCTAGCCTGAGTAAAGTTACAATCACAAGTGGAGTATTCACTAAAAAATGGGCTACACATGACCTAATTTGGTGCAATTTAACCTTAAAAGAACTTATCAAGAGTTTGGTTTGCCAATGAATGCTCAAGATGTACATGCAGTGGAAGATTGATTAAATCATATCTACAGGAAGTTAAATTCTACTTCATGGCAGTTATGAAACAAAGCTAAATTTGTATCCCACAATCAAAATAATGGAATTCATGTCTTTATCAAAATATCATAAATTTTCTTCCTTATTAAGTGTGCGGGTGAGAAGAGGGAAGGGAGAGGATAAACTTACTATCTCTATCTCTCTCTCTTTCTCTCTCCTCTCCTCTCTTAAAAGCTTGAATAATTTGAAATTTTTGGCTCAATTGTCTTTTTATCTCTTAATTTCTCAATTGTTGGAGCAAAATGCTCTCATAGGAGCGTTTTAAAAAACAATAGATTAGGTTTAATCTGCCAACTCAATTAGTCGATTACAAAACATGATTATTAGTGGTTTGACATGGTCAAACAATCAAATGCCTCTTAATCTATCAAAAAATAACTGATTAGCCATTTACAGGCCTAAGTCTGCTTTTAAAATTTTGTATTTGTTCCTAATCACCTATGAAGAAGGTTTATGAAAAATATAAGTTATGATAATCAAAAAAGAAATTAGAGATGTTTTCATCCAACAGTTGTTGCTATGTTTTTTGGAAATGCAGTTTTCGATGAAGTAGTGATCTTTCTAGACTCAAAGGAGAATAAGAATGACTAAAAGAAAATCTACAAGAAACATCCCATTTTTAAAGGCGAGCACCTTATAGAGGATGGAATAAGTTCCTCGCCAATTCCCCAATCTGAAGTTAAAAGTTCCTGGCATATTGAAATGCATTAACTATCAACTCAATAAGAAAAACAATTGAAGATATTTACAAGGGTACATAAACTAAATTCTAAATATACTAACAGAATTTTAATAGAAGAAATAAAAATAGTGAACTGTATATGATTATTAACACAACCTAGTGAAAGTCTTACTGATGGAAAAGTTTAGAGAGATTTAGAAGTATGCAACCTTACTCCTAACTGATAGAGAGGTTGTTTTCGATAGACCCATATAAATAAATAAATAAATATACAGTAAATATAAAAATAAAAAGACATAAAAGATAATAATACTAATAATAAATACATAAAATAAATAAACAAATAAATATGTATAAATAAATATATATATAATAAAATTAATATTACAATAGATATAGAGCAAGGTTGAAAAAGAATAGAAAGATAAAATAGATAAATAAATACACAAATAAAGAAGAAGACAAGTAAATAAATAACTACATCAAACAAGTCAATACAAGAACATATTTAGGCTATATAAGAGAATGTTTAGTTTATAAGTTTAAGCTAAATACAAGACAGAAGCTTTGAAACCTTGAAGATAAAAGATCCATGAGAAAGAAAAAGACCTTTTTAAGTGAAATCTTTTACTCTTATCCTAGTAAGGGAGATTTCTATTAAGGGACATATCCTCAATAAACTCCAACAAAGTCATATCATTCTTGATTTGATTACCTCCCCTAATTCTTCTTAGGCCTTTTTTTCTCTTACAGTCTAAATACAATCTTCTCGCATATTCTCACTAAAGCATCAAGATGTATCCTCTTAACATATTCAGACCATCTAAGCCTTGTCTCTCTTAATCAAGCATAATGAAGGAAAATAATGAAAGAATAGTTTCAACCTTTAATATAAAAAGAGATGAGATTTGGTACCTAATGTAGACTAAATTTGGTATATGTCTCTTAATTTGGTCTTAGGCCTATGTATTTATAAAAAATACTATTCAAAGTGTTAGGGTTGTTATTATAAAAGACATTTTATCCTTTAAATTTAAGAGAATTAAGGATGAAACTTCTAGTACCAAGTGTGCAAAGATGATTCCTTAATCAAAATAACCTTTCAGGATAATTAAAGGATCATATTATAATCCTTCAATCATACTACATCAAGGCTATAATGGATAAGTTAACATAGTGCAAATTTTCTTTTTAGATGTTAGTTAATAAGTCCATATAAGCCTGTTATAGATGGGCATTAAAGAAATATCAACCTTTGGGCGTCCATATTAGGTTTCATTGCTTAGGCCTATATGATCAATGTTAATGACTTTATAAGAATCACCTTTTATAAGATTACTTAAGAATATATGTTGTGGAATATAGTTATCCCTCACAATGCATAGACATTTTCACTATTTGTAAGGTAATGAATCATCGATTAATTTAAATCATCCATTCCTATATATAAATATGGAAGATGTCTCACTTTTTTTATCCTCCAAGAGTCATTGAGAGAGAAACCACCACTACCTCTTATCAGTTTGATGACATTCTTAAGAGAAAAGCTATATCTATTTTATTTGTGAATCTCCTTTCCTTAACATTAAGATGTTTGACATATTTGTATTTTTTCTAAAGGGAAGACAACCTTTTCGTTTTAAATTTTATAAATTATGGAGAGTAACAAGAATGATAGGAGAACTTCTAGGAGTGAGGCAATAACTTTAATCTCTAATGAATACAGTGATGTAATATTAATAGCCTCCTTATAGCAACCTTATATTTTTTGTCTAATAAGACCAAGTCACCCTTTCCTCATAATACTTATGGTCTTTTTAGTGTATCATATGAGTCTAGATCAATTAAGTTTAGGTATATGCTTCACTTATACAACTCTTCTTTGGACTCTAGATTTGGAGACTTCAATGAGAACTTTAAAGTGTGACTAAAGACAACAAACTTAGGAGAGTAGATTTCATATCCTTGAAGAGTGGAGGATGAAGAGTGTATTTGTTACCCCAAGCCTCAAGTTGTGAAATTCGCTTCCTTATCCATCCTATAATCCTTTAGATCATTAATGTTATAAGCATGAATCCCAGCCTAATACATTTTTATGCATGGAGCTTGTTAACCATATTCATGATTACTTATTTCATTTGGGAAGAGCTCTTTAGTCTTGAGCTATTTAAGTTTATGCACTAGTGTAAATCTATTAAAACGTAGAGCAAATGATACAACTTGAGCATGAGGAGTAGGTGTTGCTTATTAACAGTTCCTCATGAGCTAAATGAATAAGAAAAATTTTGATATTGTCAAACAAGGTAGGTCTATGGTTTTTTTAAGTTGCTTAAAGAGGATTAAATAAGAGGTTTACATTATGGATAAGAGTAATACAATCCTAAAGTTTCTATTTCAAAAACTAGTTAATCCAGCCTGCCCTCTTCCACCTCGAGAGACTCTCCTTTGTTAGTGTAGTTTTATCTAATCAAGGGTCTCTTATCCAACCATGAATCTCAACCTTATTATCCCTCTCTTGTTCACTCATCCCAACCAATGAAGAAAGTTGTTGCTCTCTTTTTACCAAATACGTCATTTAGTATAAGGAGAGTGATAAATAGGCTAGTTGGGGAAGAAGACCATTTCTTCCCTAACTTTAACCTGAAGAAGATTGATACTATCTTTAACAAGGATGGAGTGAGTTTAAGATGGTATGTTGGATGGTGATCCCTAGGGAAAACTAGAGGTTGGTAGAGATGGATATTGAATTTATCTATATTTTCTTTCAGAGATATCTTGCTAGCATAAGTTTACTTATCTTAACAAGTTTATCATTTATTTTTACACATAGGTGAGTATTTTCTATTGTTAGGCTATCATTTCCATAGTCACGAGCTATAAAAAGGTGTACAGAGAATTTGATAGATTTGCCAAGGAAAGGGAATAAGCTAATGGTACCACCTTGAAGGCTTATAATGACTTTAAGGCTTTCAAGAATGAGAAGAATTTTGTTGCATAACAATTATTAAATTACCTTAACAAGTTAAAGAAAGGGAATACAATACTGGAGGATGAGGTGGTAGGCTTGAGGGTTAAGATATTAACATAGATGTAGGCACAAAAGTTCCAATTGATGAATTTAAGTTTGACATAATTGAATATTATTATAGTTATCAAATATTTTAAGACTTAGAATTACACTAATTTCATTAGTATGATGATGACAAGGTTTAAGGTCTATATGAAGGCTGTATAGAAGAAGTTATATATCCATGTTTTACAAATCTAGACATTATTAATGCTTTCACACAGTTTAAGCCAACTCAAATGATAAGTGTGAAATGCATCATATTTTAGGGTATAGTTTGATATGTGTTTATATGTTTATTCGATTGTTTAGTATGTGTTTTTGGTAGAATTATATTAGTTTGTGAATTATTTGTGTTTAAGAGTTTTTATGGGTTAGTAAAAGCATTTGAGCTTTATTATTATGTCTTTGAGGTATCTTGATGTATTTGTTAGTATCCAGGGTCAACAGTGAAGAATGGAGAAGTTTAAGAGAGACATGGATCGAAACAATGACCCACGAACGGTCGTGATAGAATCAAGGGAGATAGCCCATGATCGTGGCCAAATCACCACGATCGTGACAAAAGCATAAGACTTGACCCACGATCGTGGCCTGCATGCCACTATAATGATAGAAAGCTTACAAGTGTCCTACGATCGTGGCCTGTATCAAGCAGATGTGCAAACACATAGAAAAGTCAAGTATATAAAGAATGAGACCAAAGAGATGAGGAGCTTCTGGCATTAGCCACCATCACGAAACCTTAGAGAGAGTTCATCGAGAGATTGAGAAAGAGACGAAGGAAGAGAGGGGTGGAGAAGAAGCCTAAATAAAGTACTTCCCGGAATAGGATGTTTCCCGTCGTTGCTGCCTCCATCATCCATTCGGATCTATTTTCCAGTGTATTTCCATTTTTATCTATGTATAGAATTGGAATAGCTGTTGAGATAGGATTTATAAATGTTAAGGATTGTCTAAACTCACCTTCTGGTTATTTTTATCTTTGATTCAATAAAAATTTGATTGTTTATGTGAATTGGATTCAATGTGATTGATTTCTACATTTTCGTAATCAGTAACAGACTGAGAGGGTGAATTGCTGAAAAATAATTAAATTGGGCTAATGAGAGTTGGTTAATTTTATAAGAAGGAGAAATCAATCAAATCGCTAATTGGGTGATGAGAGATCTCACATAGGTTCTCGACAGTCTAGTGAAAAATTTCAAATCTAATTAGGATTTGGATAAATTGTGAATTGAGAAATTGCAATTTTTCATAATCTATTTAGGGTTTATAATTTAGGGCTTTTGGTTATGGCTCGAGAGAGAGTAATCAACCCTAGGATAGTTCATGACTAATAATCTAACATTCTAATTAATTAGGTTAGTATTGAAGATTGGTAAAAATTTTCCCCATTCTCTCAATTGATAATTCCTTAAGTTGATTCTTGGTGTATGCATTGCAATTTGTTGATTTGTTAATATTTCATAATTTATTCTTAATTGAATTGGTAGATTGAATTGCGTTATTGTTTTAGCTTAGTTACAGTTGAATTTCTGCAATTTGTTTCGACCTTAGAGTTTACGGTTAGATTAACCCTGTTGGATCCCATTTCCGAAACCCAACCCGCTTGACAAACATGCCATCGTACTTGTGCGTGGTTCCTTGTAATCTCTTCTTCTCTGATATCAAAACATGTTGGGTCCGTTTCCGGAGCCCAATCCCTTGTGCCATAAACGTGTGCGTATACATACTTGCCATGCCCGTGAACATAATCTACTAAAATTTCGACGCTAACTGTCTCAATCTCATGCATACACAATTCTTATATCCGATCACTCTCATAACATACATATTTCATAATTCATGAATAAACTAACATGACATTTCCAACTACAAATACATCAATGTCTTAAATCCCAAAAGTTCATAAATCACTTGAACTAATCATCCTTAACATGCCACTAATTTTGGTAATACAATATCCAAAATGGCTCGGAACACAACATAACAAATCGGGGGTGAAGCCTTGACTCGCTTTCACTCCTACTCTTGCTCACATACCTGAAGGTGGGGAAAAAGGAGGGGGTGAGCT
>JANIHZ010128001.1:0-12400 GCA_027478365.1 Erythroxylum rufum | reverse complement strand
GCTTTTTAAATTCATCTTCCCCTTCGTATCCTTCATCTTTTTAATCAATTTTAGAAAACAAAATTTAACCAAATACTGCACCAAAAGTTTTTAGCTCATGAACTTGTGGACTTTGGCATCATTTTGCTGAGAAAAAAGAGTTCCTATGTAACCTGCTGGCTTCTGCTAGCTTCTCCAATCACTAAATGGATTGGAAGTCTTCAGATAATGGATTGATAGTGCTTTTAGTCTGTTTATGGTCTAAGCAAAATTTACAATCTATATATAATAGAACCTTCAAATCACATAACAATACACTTCTGAAACTACAGTACAATGGGATACACCTCTAAAACTCTGGCTCAAATTAAAGAATAATTAACAAATTAAAAAATTTTAAGTAATTATAATGAATTAATTTTTTAACAAACTTTACACCTAGTTATTAAATTCAATCCATTTTAGAATAAATCTGACATCAGGTATATAATTGTTATCAATTAGTTTTAACACAATTTTCAAAAACTAAAAACAAGTAATAATAATATAGATTAATAATTATTTATTATGATCATTATGGATCATATACAGAGAAAAAAAAAGTTTGAGAGACGTGGTTATAGACGGAGAAACCAAATATGCCCAGGATGTCAACGGATCGGTTTAGATTCTTACCTTCTGTTCTTTTGCTTTTGACTTGAAATTAAATTGGGTTCAAATCAAAGATATAGAATCTAATTTGATCGAGTTTTGCACTACTAAAATAATATTCTGTCGTCTGAATTAGTTTGAGTATTCTCTTTTAAATTTAAACTTGTTCTAATGTTCAGTCAACATGAACTTATCTCGTTAAATTCGAGTTGCGACAAAAAAAGTTATCATCTCTATTTTATGCATTTAACGTTTTAATAGTAACTTAGGTACTTTTTTTTTTTTTTTGGGGTAAAAAGCAAGAATACCTATAAAACACTTACAACAATAAGATCTATGCGTAACAAACTGTGAGGGAGAATAAGATAGGTGGTAACCATTAAGGAAGGGTTCCCTCTCATCCCGCTAACATAAACTAAGGGAGACTTGTCAAATCCTATCCATGATCATATGAATGCCAAAACAAGTAAAATATAGTAGTCACCATTTAGTTTTTGTCTTTGAATATCCTATAGTTTCTCTCCATGCATAGTGGTGCACAATAGCGGCAACTATAGCAAATACAATCTATTGTCTAACTCCCTGTTTTCTAAAAACATAAGTAAGTAAGTATGTCCATAATTGATATCTACATTGAAAATAGACTATAATAATCTAGTCAGACACTAGTTCTAGTAGATTATGAGACCAACACTTGAAAAATAGGTAATTAATGCTCAACACTTGAAAAATAGGTAATTAATGCTCAACACTACATAATACACATAAATGACTAGTAACATTAATAAATTTTCGAACATTACGTACTCTAAAATAGGAAGCCATAAAGAGAGAGTGATGTGAGAGAGAGAGCGAGAGCAGCAGTGCCCATTACTTCGCAGATAACCGGTGAGTTGTGAGCCCCTCATCTATGGCTTCTTCTTCTTCTTCTCTCCCATCCACTTCTTGTATACCTTTAGCCTAAACCCTATCTCCAAAAAAAAAATCCATTTCGACCCTTTCTCTAATTCCAAATTTCGAAAATATCGACCCAAATTGCCCCAACCTTCCATCTGTTAAGATACCCATAGGATTGCAGAAGTTATCCGAAGCACCTTCTGACCTCGAGATTCCTTTAACCAACCAAAACCAAAAATCGCTTAAAGATCTTATAAAAACCTAGAAATCAGTGGTTGTTGATGGTGTGGAGGAGGCCTCTAACGTCACTCTGGCGTACTACCCCCCAAAAATCAAGGAGGATCAAATTTTCGTTATCCTGCCACCAGAGTTAGCACAGAAAGGAGCAAGGATGTTTCGGCATGCCCTAATCAGATTCTTTATTGGTAAGCGCCCTGCCTTTCCCATAGTTTAGAGAGCCCTGTCCAAGGCTTGGTTAGCTTGCGGTTTAACAAAAATATTTATGACTAGCTCAAACAAATTTATGTTCAAGTTTGATTCTGAATGTGGGCTGAATAAAGTGTTGGAAAAGGGACCTTGGCATATCTAAGGGAAGCCCTTGTTCTTATGAAAATGGATCTTGAAAGTAGGGGAGCAGGAGGATGTTTGATATGCCCTTGTCTGGATGAGATTCCACAACATTCCCTATGAATGTTGGAACAATGAGGGGTGGGTTGGATAGGATTGCTAGTGCGGTGGGACATCCTTTGCTGATGGATTCTCACACTGCAAAATGTCCAGAATATTATATGCTAGAATGTGTGTAGAACTAAATCTGGAAAAGAATTGGCCTTCGTCATTTCAGTTGGCAACTTATAATGATGAGGGGAAGATGACATTTAAAGAGATTGCATTAGAATATGAATGGAAACCTGAGAATGTAGCTCAGAAAAAAGAATGGCAACCAACTGGTCGGATGTTTGAAACTAAGACTCATGCAGAGTTGGAAAAAAATACTAATTTGAAACCTGCAAGTGGAAGCCAACAGATGGAAAGAGGTCAGAAGCAAAACTCTGAAAAGGTACAAGCTAGTCCTAAGGAGAGCAGATTAGCTGAAACCCCAATTGAGCAGAGTAAAGGCAAGGAAGTGTAGTAGAAGCAAGATGATCCCAAAGTAAACCTTGAAGATGTGGTATGAGGGAATCAGGTAATTCTATTGCCTCTTTTAAATCTGATGTGGTTCCTTCTAGTGAAGTTCAGTGCTCAGGTTTGATGGAAGGGGCAGAGGGGGACTTTACCATTAGGAGAGGTAGGAAATCTAGAAGAAAACAAAAACAGTAGTGTTTTCTTTATGTCTTCTATTATGGATCTAGGTTTTTGGAATGTTAGAGGTCTTAATAACCATAAAAAATAGTTAGCTGTGAAGTCCTTTCTTAAGATGTTATCAGTTTCTTTTATGTGCTTGATAGAATCTAGGATTAAGTCTCTTAATCTTTTGAATAATATTTTTTTTCTATGTTTCCTTGATGGCATTTTTATAGTAATTTTGACCAAGCTTCTTATGCAAGGTTAGTGGTATTTTGGAATCTAGATCATTATGTGTGCACTCCTATTATTACCACTGACTAATTGAACCTTTTGGAAGTGTCTCCTGTGAATTGTGATTCTACTTTCTTTGTTACTTGTGTTTATGGCTCTAATAACTTCAACTATAGGAAAAATCTTTGGGCTAACCTTTTAAACATCAAACTCACTATTGGGAACCAACCATGGATTTTGGTTGGTGACTTTAACACCATTCTGTTTTCTTAGGAAGCTTATCCCCTTAGCTCCTCGGCTATAAGTGGTATGAGAGATTTTAGGAAGTGTGTAGAGGATTGTGGTGTGTATGATCTCAACTCTAGTGGTCCTACTTTTACTTGAACTAATAAGCAATCTGGTGATCTCTATATAGCTAGAAAAATAGATAGGGCTCTTATAAACTCGAAATGGACTTCCCAATTTTCTAGATCATTTGGAGTGATCCTCAACCCTAATATTTTAGATCGCTCTCCTATAATGATAAGGAATGTTGCTTTCCTTAAGAGAAGATCTTCTCCTTTCAGATTTTCAAACTTCCTAGTCTCTCAACCCAACTTCCTCTAGACAGTAGAAAAGGCATGGAACACCCAAATCCGAGGGACCCCTATGTTCTGTGCTGTGTCAAAGCTCAAACTAGTCAAAATGCTCTCAAATCCCTAAATTCAATTCAGGTAGGTGATATCAATGACAGAGTTGAGATTTGTCAAGCTGAATTGAATGACATCGATGACCACATAAGGATTTTTCCTAATAGGACTTAACTTGTTGCCGAAGAGCATGAGGCTATGACCATTCTGTTTAATGCTTTAAATCATCAAAAATCTTTTTATAAACAAGCCTCTCGCATTAAATGACTTGGGGTGGGCGATAGGAAGACGAGGTTCTTTCACAATTCCATCTTGTCAAATAGGAACAGAAACACTATCCACTCTTTACTGGTGAGCAATGGCCAAAGAATTTTTGACATAATAGAAATCCAAAATACCTTTCTAAATTTCTTCGAAAACTCTCTTGGTAAAAAGAAAGACGTAGCATCTGCAAAGGATTATATGACACCACTTTTTCCCCACCCAATTCCTGAGAACATTAGAAACAATCTTGTAACTGATGTTACATCTCAGGAGATTAAGGAAGTTTTCTTTTCTTTCAACCCGAATAAGGCCCCTACCCCAGATGGGTTCAATGGATTCTTCTTTAAACATACTTGGCCTATTATTGGTAATGAGATCACAAGGGCAATTCAAGACTTTTTCCAACATAGGAAGCTCCTCAAATAGCTTAAGTCAATCTTTATTTCTCTTGTTCCAAAGAAGAACTAACCTTCCACTGTATTGGACTATAGACCTATTTCTTGTTGTAACATGATTTATAAGGTGATCACAAAAATCAAGCCTAATATACTTAGATAGATTTTCCCCTCATCATTAGTCCAAGCCAAAGTGCTTTCATTAAAAATCGTTGTATAGCAGACAACATTCTCTTAGCTCAAGAAATTTTCAAGAACTATCACCTTTCTAATTTCCATAAGGGATGTGCTTTTAAAATTGACTTGGAAAAAGCTTATGATTCGATATAGTGGCATTTTCTCCTCAAGGTGCTCCTAGCTGTAGGATTCGCTCCTATGTTTATTAAGTGGATTGAAGAGTGTCTAACCTCTCCCTCATACTCTAACCTCATTAATGGGAGCCAACAAATTTTTTTTTTGGGAAGTTAGGATTAAGACAAGGTGATCCTCTCTCTCTGTACCTGTTTATTATTTGTATGGAGGTCCTTTCTAGGAGTCTGAATACTTTGATAGTAGGAAATCTTAATTTTAAATTCCACTAGAGATGTAAAACTCTCAAACTTTCCCATCTTTTGTTTACTGATGACTTGTTAATGTTTTGTCATACTGATATGACCTCGGTAACTACCTTGTTTAATTGCTTGAAAACTTTCTCTAAATTCTCTAGTTTGGAAATGTATATTAACAAGAGTCAATTCTTCTTATCTCCTGATATGAATTATTGATCCATTCAATTGGGAACTCTTTCAGGTCTTAAAATTCCCTATGAAATATCTAGGTGTGCCACTCTTAACAGGAAGATTGACTAGGAGAGATTGTATCCCCTTGTTAGAAAAAATTGACTCCAGAGTTAACAAATGGACTAATAAGGCTTTGTCCTATGCTGGTAGGCTCCAGTTGGTAAATTCTGTTATGTCTACCTTTCGGGTCTATTGGGCTAGCCATTTCATTCTTCCTGCTTTTATTATCAAAGAAATTGAGTCCAAACTTAGGAACTTCTTGTGGTCTGAGAAGGTTGTGTCTGAAACTCGTGCCAAGTTAAAGTGGTCTAATCTTTGTAGACCTAAAAAGGAGGGTGGTCTAGGGATTAAACACTTATCCACTTGGAATAATGTATTGTTAGGAAAAAGGATCTGGGTCCTCTTTAATGATAGGGAATTTTTGTGGGTTAAATGGGTGCATGCCATTATTCTTAGAAGAAATAACTTTTGGAGTGCTCAACCAACTAGCAATAGCTCTTAGAGTTGGAGGAAACTCATTCAGGTCAGGAATATTATTAGGAACCATTTCAGATTTAGGATAAGGAATGGTGTTTCAACTTTCTTATAGCAGGACCCGTGGCATCATAGAGGAATAGTGAAGGATCTCTCAACCCCAAGAATTATCAATGGTTCAGAACTCCCAATGAATGCAAAAGTAGTTCAGGTTATCAGTGACAATGGTTGGAACTAGCAAGATGCCACAATTAAGGCCATTCATATGCTAGAGCCATTAACATATCAACCCGATGTGTCTCAACCGGATAGGCTAGAATCGATTGCCAGCCCCACTAAAACCTACATTAACACTTCAGCATTCATTTGGATGAGACCTTTTTATCTGAGAGTATCTTGGTGTAAATTGGTGTGGCATCAAGGTACAAACCCAAGGTATGCCTTTATCTTGTTGTTAGCTTTCCTTAATAAGCTACAAATAAGAGATCAACTACTATATACCTTTGTCTCTAACCATTGCTCACTCTGCTCTTCAGACAATGAATCTATTAGACAACTTTTCTTTGAATGCTCCTTTTCGAAATCAGTGTGGCTACACTGCCTTAGTCACTTTCAGATAAACATCCCAAACCTTTCAAATCTTCAATCCATTCAAAATTGGTTCAACCAAACCACAAGCCACAGAAACATTGACCTCAGCACCTTTATTATCTTGCTATCTATTGTTGTCTATAACATATGGTTCGAGAGAAACCTCAGAACCTTCAAAGATAAAGCCATGGAAGTGGGGAGAATCAATACTAAAGTGATCTACCAAGTAATGGAATAGCTTCACACAAACACCGAGAGTAGGTAATTTGTGATTCTGGTTTGTTTTCTTCTATCTTGTAATTGCAGGTACTGGTTGAGGTGGTCACTTATAAGCACACTCCCTCGTTGGCAATCATGTAACATTCCACCCTCGACGGGAAGGGTAAAATAGTAAATTGGCTAGGGGTAAGAGTGATTAGGACTGATTTTGAATTGTTTATGCATACTGGTATTTGCAAACAGTAAATTTTTGCACATGAAAAATAACTGTACATGCATTCATGATTATTTCCCGGTATTGGGCCTAAATGGAATTTTATTGTGCATAATGTGGAAATGGTATTGGAAAATTATTTTGAGTGATCCATTGCGTGTTTTACATTTTACGGAAATTATATGAATTTTTCTGAATTTTTCTGGAGAAAATTCCCGGACTAGAAAAAAATCGCCAAGTGGCTAACCGGTTGATTTTCAGTAGTGAAAAGTACTGTCAATTGGGACTATGGGATATTTTGTTGATTGGACCGAAAGAGGACTTTTGTAAATGGATTGAAAACTTATTGTTATTGGGATTATTTTGTCTTTATCAAAGACTTTTTCCATTGAGTAATTAGTTTTGTCTTTATCCCTTTAAAGGGAACAAGTGGATTTATGACACCTATAACATGCATTAATTGCTTGGGTGTGTTCTCGGTTATTCTTAGTGAGCATGAAAGATGAATTTTCTTCAATTTCTCTTGAGCCAACCGAAATCTCCTTAGTCTTCTTTGGTCTCTCCACCGATTTTGTTGCTATTTTTCTTCCAACCTTAAATGACTTCCTTCCACCTTCTTACCTTGATGAAAACCGTGCATGGGGATGAGAGTGAGTAAATTGTGATTGGTGGCTTAATTAAAGGCTTGAAGAGGTGGAGTTGGAAGCTTTAGGTAAGATGATGTTTATGCTTTGCTTATGTTTTTAATGCATGAATTCATAGTTAGTTGCATGGATTGGAAGTGATTGCTCATTAAATAAGATGAATGATGCCTTAATGTCATGACACATATAGCTTGCATTGTTGGGTATGTTTGTGTGTAAGAAATCATAAGGTAAAGATGATTAGTGTTTGATTTCATAGTTGAAGTGATTGTAGGGATATGAGATGACTAAAACTTAAAAGAAAATGATAAGAAAATGATTGAAGATGGATGCTGAAATTTATGGATTTATATTGAAATGAAGGTCTTGATGACCTATTGGCTCAATTCTTGTGTCATTAGGATGCTTATGCATGGGGAATTGGTATTGGTATTGGAAGTGTTGGGAATTGAATTGAGAAGTAAAGCTGGAAAATGGAGTTTGGACCGATTGCACTTTTTTGATCATAACTAATTGTGTAGGTATGAAAAATTAGGTGAGGTTTGTGCCAAATGAAACTTTAGTTGATTAGCTACAATTGCATGTGAAATAGGTGTTGTCTAATTTTGCTTATAAGAGTGTTGAATTTTGAATTGAAAGTGAATGTGAGGCACTGTGTGAACAGTACTCGTGATTGATAGGCTGAAACTTTGGTGATTCTTCTAGATTTATGTAGAAGGAATTGATGAAAATGGTATTCATGAAAGTTGAAGCCTATAATGTTGGCTTTCCATTTCCACTGATTTTACAAATTATTCCATATGTATATTGGGAGATATGACTTAGTGAATGTTGACTGGTTTTGTGCATTTGGTGAAACCTAGCCATAAGTGCAGGTTTTGTGACCATTGTGATTGGAAACACTTTTAGAGATTTCTCTGAATGGAATTGGCTTAAGTGATCTTCTGAAAAGTTGTAGAGGAAAAAATTATCTTGAAAATGGTACATAGCATGGTATTTTTAGATAATATAATTGGGACTTATCAATTTTCAAAGATTGGACTGAAATTAGGTCATTGACTGATGTTCAGGGCAGAAACTATGATAGTTTTGAGCTTGATAGAAAGGGAATTGGCTTTGAAGCCCTTCATGAGAAGTGTAGTACTGTGTTTGATCTTTTCATGGGTATAAAGTATGCATTTTTTTGACATTTGTGCAAGGAGTTCTGATTTTTAGAAAATGACTGTTCAGGTCAGGTGTTTTAGTGGGCAGAATTGTTCATGGAATTGTTTGACCTAGTTACCAATTGAATTGGGATACATGTTCTCATGAAAGTTGTAGAACACATTTTGATCTTTCCATTGGTATTTATTTTGAAATTTTTGACTGAGGAAATGGGAAGTTATGGATTTTGCAAAATACTGCACTGGTTGGGAACTCATTGACTGGACAGAAACTTTGATTGAAATTTTGACACCCTTAGGGGTGAAATTGATTTTTGTGGTCTTCATGAAACTTGTAGATTTTTTCATGATCTTTCCAACGAGACATGGTTTGTAATTTTCTGAATTGTGTGTAAAGAGTTATGGAAGTTTGAATTTCGGTTAAAAACAAGATAGAAAAAGGAGAAATGTATATATATGGGATATTTGTTTTAATTTCGGATTTCTGATTTCTTTGATGAATAACTTTTCCGTCCGACGACCGATTGACCTGATTCTTAAGGCATCGGATTCATAGAATATTGAATTTCATTTTATAAGAAATTGGGAATTTTTGGACGGAAAATTAACGTGTGTCGGGGTAATGGTTCCTTAATCACTGTTTTATTTATTTTTGGACCTATAGAAGTCCGAATTGAGTGCCGTCAGTGCCGTTAGATTTTTAATTTTTATACGGATTTTTATGATGGAAAGTATTGGATTAGGTCCGGGAATATCATGAACATTGCACCGTTTAAGTGTAACATGTGCATTCTGAAATAGTTCCGATTGAACAAATGATAATGTTTATATACTGTCATTGTTATAGAGGCACTTTTGGAGCGTCAATCCTCCAGTGTTCCTGAAAATTTCAGGTATTCGCTCGGAAGTACAGTTGAGTAACCTAGGTAGTTCCTTCAATTATTTTATGTCTACTGTGGCGAATAATGGAGGGATTAGGGTTGTGATTGTTTATGACTGGATTCCGAACAGGTGGTCCGATGAATTGGGAGAACTGACATAGAAGTGTCTCTGGTTGTGATTCTGTGAACTGAATTGCTTCTACTGTGTGAAATGGCTTGTACTGTTACTGCTGAATTATGACTGGTGGAATTGTGCTATATGAACGTGAATTGTTTACGATTTCTGTAATACTGTGATTAACTGCTTGAAGTGTTCTAGATGTGCACATTGTGCATTGCTTGCTACACTGTACTGCATTTCGTTGCCTCTACTGGAGCAGACTGTTTATCCTGACTCATATGCATTGCATACATCAATGCATAAACTGATAATAACAACAGTTGTGACCAGAGTCGCCACTGATACTGATACGGATACTAAAAAAGAGCCTCGAGCTCGAACGGAGTCCTACTCCCTAGACGCCAATCGTCCACTGAATATTGTTCACTGTTAATGCGCTCGGTCACAACACTGTAATAAAATGGGAAAGCATCACATGTGCTTTACAAACATATTTGACTGAATACTGTAAATGGAAAAATGCATGACTGCCTTATAAAATTATGATCCGCTTATATCTATTGATTGAGACTGATTGTGCTATTACTGTAATGTGCTTGTATGATGCATGAATTAGGCAAACCATCGATGATGGTTCCTCACTGAGTTCGCAAAAACTCACCAAAATTTTGCATCTATTTTTTTCATGCTTCGAAGAGTGCCCCGTTCGACACGAGAGTATGTCTACTGTAGGCAAGTGAAGGATAGAAGTCGGAATCAGTTCGCGTCTGTATTAGTGTCTCATAAAATTGTTTCCAAAGTCTCTGTAAAGGATGCTTTGTATTTATAATGAGCCCAATGTGGTGCTCTGAAATTTTTGTACATTGAATGGTTGTTGTAACTTATTATTGACTATTTGTAATAACTGTCTAGTCAATTGTAATAACTGTCTACTGTTTTCCGCACGTATGAATGGCTTATACAAAAAAAAAATTTATACTGAGTTTCGTCTGACCGACTGATGTAGTACGCCACCCTCGCGGGGCACAGACTCGGATATCACCAATGATGTCGAGTTCGGGTCACGTGGGAGTGGGGTGTTACAAAATTGGATGCATATGAGTATAGAATTTGTATTGGAATGATAGGTTTTTGAGTTAGGTGTAAAAGCTGGAAATTTTCATTTGTACATGTTTAAATGTTTTTGCATAACTCTTTATGTAGTTGAGAAAATGAGGTGAGGATTGTCTTGAATTAAAATTGAGACATTTGGACACATTTATTATGAAGGAAGTTCTGTCAAATTGTGCCTTGAAGGGGTTTGAATTTGGCCTTGAAAATGAGTTATAGGTGCTGTATAAACAGTAACCGAAAAAGGGGACTTGAAAATTTGATGAATTTTTCTAGATTGATTTAGGTTGAATTTGTGAAATTGGTCTAAATGAAAGTTGTAGAACATGTGTTGATCTTTCGTTTTACATAAATTTTGGAAATTTTGGCAAAAGGGATAGGAAGATATGAGTTTTTGAAGTATGTGGTACTGGTCTGGAAAACTGTTATTGAACAGAAAATTTGGTTGCATTTTTGACATCTTTAGAGGTGGAATTAGTTTTTGTATCTTTCATGAAACTTGTAGATCTCTCTTTTCTCTATGAAATAGATACCAAATTTGTCCAATTTAGAGTTCGAGGTAAGGAGTTATGACCTGGGCAAGTTGGGATGTCGGAAAAAGAAAGAATCCAGTCAGGCACCGTAGTCGACTTAGTCGACTACAATCATGTCCTAATCGACTAGGACATGATTGCAGTCGACTTCGACTAGGACATATATTTTTCCTGAACTGACCTCTCTCTACTTTTTTGCTTATAACTTTTCTGTCCGACATCCGATTGACCTGATTCTCGAGGCATCGGATTCGTGAAATATTGAATTTCATTTCTATCTAAAATTGGACATTTTTTGTGGTAAAATTGACGTGAATTGGCTAGGACAAAGTGAGAGGACCGGATAATTATTTTTCTAGTCCTTGTTTTATTAATTTTTGGACCTATAGGGATCCAAATTTAGTGATTTTTGTGTCGTTAGATTTCTAATTTTTAGACGGAATTTTTATGATGGAAATTTTTAGATTAATGCCGGGAATGTCACGAATATGCATTGTACACATTTTAATTGCTACATGTGTATTATTAAATAGTTCTGATTATACATTTGGTAATGGTTATATACTTTAATTATTATAGAGGCACATTTGGAGCGTCGATCTACCGACGTTGCTGCGACTTCCAGGCATTAGCTCGAGAGTTATTGGTAAGTAACCTAGATGGTTCTCTCAATTATTATATGTCTACTGTGGTGAATAATGAAGGATTTTGTGATTGATTATGATTGTGGTTTTCGGACAGAAGGTCCGATGTACTGGAAATTATGACATAGAAGTGCTTACGATGTGATGATAGACGATGATTTGTGATCTGAAAATTGCTTGCCTCTGATGTGATAACTTGTGATATGTGACATGATTGGGATATAGTTATTGCCTAATGATGATGCATTTACTGTTAAATTGGGACATATGCATTTCATACATGAATGCATGATCAGACAATGACAGTTGTGACCGGAGCAGCCACCGAGAGCTAAAAGCTCAACGTATTGGGCCTCGAACTCACATTGATTCAGAGCCACAGGCTCACTGATTAATGCGCCCATATTGGGACAGTTCAGGCGCTTGGTCACAACACCTTAAGAAAATAGGAAAGTGTCACATACGCATTTCATATGCATTTGATTGAATAATTTTAATTGGGTGCAAGGCCACAACGCCTTATCCTTATGTGATCGCAATCATATGGTATTTCTGAAAATGCAATTATGAAATAATTGTGATTTGCTTGATTGCAATTATGTGATAATTCTGAACGTGACATTGTGAATTTCTTGTGATTTGTTTGAGTGCAATCATGTGGACTTCTGAATGTGCAATTGTGAATCATGTGGTA
>JANIHZ010127983.1:0-12404 GCA_027478365.1 Erythroxylum rufum | reverse complement strand
ATTTTATCACTTGTCTTAATCTTTTCATTTTCTATTTTCAAAAACCCAAAAATACTTTTTACATGCTTTTGTACAATACATTTTAGTTCTTTAATATTTTCAAGATCGAAACCCCCTTCTTACTAATTTCGCTTGCTTTTTATGACATATAGACTAAGTTAGATCCATTTCATTAGGTTTTGACTACGTGAGACGACCCAAGGTTGCATCCTATATTGCAATCCTGGGATTAAATTTTTTGGACTCGGTTTCCAAGGGACAGATCTTTATATTGAACGATGGCACCGATCAAAAAAATGGTGCCATTACCGGGGAACTAAGAATTGGTTCTCTAAGTTAGCTTTTGTCATTTTATTATTAAGTGAGGTTAGGAGTCTTTTCTTTTAGATTACATTCTAGATAGTTTAGCTTCATACTCATTGATAGTTTTCCTTCATTTTTGATAGTTAGCATTTTACAGATTACACCTTCTGTGGAAGTTTGCTGAGGCTAACTCTTATTTTTTTTCTGCGACAATCATTTAAGGTGAATCTGGCATAGTGGAGGCTGACATGGACATAGGAATAGATGAAGTTGTTTTGCCACAACATGGCCATCTGTCGAAGGTTTACCGGGAGAATCAGAACCTCCATAACCCCCTGGTTATTTCTTTCCTTCACCTGTTTACTTACTTATGCCACGTGATTACTCATGACATATATTGGTGCATTAGTTTGTTAAGTAAGTGTCAGGGAGAAACAACCCCAGTAGGAAAATAACTTAGCTAGTCTAATCAATAACCTTTCAATTCAATAATTCCCCCTTTTAGGTCTGTCTCTTGCCCTCCTTTTGTTGTGTTGAATTGTCCTTTGTGCTTTCTTCCCTTATGCTTATTCTTTGCTTGTTTAACATTGAGGACAATATTTTGATCAAGTGTGGGGGGAGGAAGTTCTATCTTTTTGAATTCAGCAAAACAACTTCTTCATGCATCAATTTTGTCCACTTAATTGTTTTTAAATAGGTCATATGCATGTTTAAAGTTGTTAACTTGGGAATTGAGGTGAATTGCATTTTTCTGATGTGTCTACAATTTTTCGCCGCAACGAACTCTTGTTTTGCTGCGGCAACACTGTGAATTGTGCTTCGCCACGGCGAGTTTTTGTTTTGCCGCGGCGATGCTGTCCTTAAATTGTTTTTAATTCCCTCACTTCAACAATTCTTCCAAATTAGATTTTTTTCACTCCTGTGTCTTAAGGACTTTACAAGCTTCAAAGTTGTACGTGTGTTTTTGAAAACACCGTCTATGTTTTTAAATAAAAGTTGGTTTAGGCTAATTCCATTTTCAATGTTTTCAATACGTAGTAAATGAGGGTACGCTGAAAAGTATCACTTTACGTTTTTAAACCTCAAGATTGTTTAATTGAGATGCTAAACCTTGTTGGAAGGACATTTGGGCCTGAATTCTTTCATTTTTGTGTGTATCTGCTTAATTCCATATCTCTCTAGAACTTGTTTTAATTCTTCATCAAAGCTTGATGAACTAGAATTTTGTTAACATGATAGAGGTATTCGTTCAAAACCCTGCTTTCCTAAACACAAAACCCTAAACACTTATCATTGCTAGCCCCTTGAGCCATATTTTGAGTGCATGCACATGACCTCATAGTGATGTAAATATTTCATTTCCAGTTCCTTACTTTAAGTTGATCTTAGTAGATAGTTAAAAAAAAACAGAAAGTTTTCTCACAGGAGTATGGTTATTGAGAAAAGCCCCAAAAAAATAATCAAAAGGCTTTCTCAAAAAAAAAAGTTCAGAACGCTTTCTCCTACAAAATAAAAATAAAAAAGTTATAAAAAGTGTTAGATTATGTTTGTTGTGTTGGTGTTTGTTTCATGAGGAAAATAATTGTGGTGCATGTACTCATTTTTCTTTCTTCTCTTCAATCCATTCATTTAGCCTTCCGCACATTACAACCTTGAAAAGCCCTCTTAATTTTCAAAATTATAGTTCTTGTAGTGGAGATATAGAACTTATACAAGCTTATGGTAGAGAATGGATTAAGCAGATTTAGAGTGAAA
Organism: Erythroxylum rufum; assembly: GCA_027478365.1. Taxonomy (NCBI): domain Eukaryota; kingdom Viridiplantae; phylum Streptophyta; class Magnoliopsida; order Malpighiales; family Erythroxylaceae; genus Erythroxylum; species Erythroxylum rufum. The sequence continues at coordinate 10,346 of JANIHZ010127983.1, read as the reverse complement.
ATATCCCTAAATGCACGTGAGGTGAGAGCAAACACTTTATCTTGAGTGACATCTCTTTTGTCCAATCTCTTGGATTAAATTCTTTCAGTGTTTGTTTTATTAGCACTCTTTCAGTCTGCTTTGATTGAATTATGAGAAAGTGATTTGTGTCAATTTCCTGTTATTGTTTTGAGCATGGGCGAATCTTTCTTTTACACTTGTAATTTTTTTTACTCTTATAAACTTTGTCCAGGAGTACAAAGGTCTAAGTGTGGGCGAATTTGATTGAGCCCAAGTTTATCATATAAATTGGCTACACTTTTATGGCTGTTAATATACTTTTTGACTCTTAATTCATGATATTGTGATTAATTTAGCCTCTTACGGTGAGCTTATACTTTATACAATTTGTTAGTAAAATTGTTACATATTGACATTAATTGCATTATAATTTTCTAAGGACAATTGATGCTGTAAATTGTTATTTTATATTGTAGGAGAAAAAGAAGTCAAAAAGGATCAGAAGAGTCAACAGGACGTGAGCTCCTCCACGCACGTCGCGGTGCATCAAGAAGAAGGCATGTCGCGGCATAAACTAATCATCTCGCCGCGGCGCATCATCACACAACAACGCACCGTGGCGTCAATTAATTATTCCACTGCAGCGAGCGATCCAAAAAGTGCAGACCGCGACATCAATTGATTATTTCACTGCGACGAGCAGACGGGTACTTGGACTTTAATTGGAAAATTCTCTCACTGTACTGACCCGACCCACGACCCATCCTTTAAAATCTTGCCGAATTAGGTTAGAAAAAAGAATCTTTTGGACAGAGACATTCAACAGAAAAAGAGAGAACACATTTTGGAACCGACACTCCACCACGATCACTTCTCATCTGCGACCGTCATCCGCCACCGCCGATCACTTCATTGTCGACTCCACCGCCAGTCTCTATTGCTAGCATGGGTGATACCGGAGCTTTAGTAGTTGTGAGAGGGTCCGGAGTCATGCACGGCTAGCCCAACATTTCCTCTTGAAAATGTCGCGTCGACTTGAGTTCACCGGGCTTCAAAGGAGAGTTAACCTTTCATTATCAAGTTTAACTGCACATTTATAAATCTCTGAGTTAGGGTTTACAGTAGTGTAGTTAAATTAGCTTGGTTAGAGTTTAATCAAGTGTTGAACTTTCATATATGTCTTTTAGTAATTGTGTTAATTCTCTTTATCTTCCTAGTTTTGTTTGGTGTTGAGATTATACATGATCCAATTGACCACTTGCATTAGCTTGTCCATTACACACGCTAAGATGCTTTTAACAAGGTTTTAAACAATGGAGTTCATTGAATAAAACCTTGGGCTTAAAGAGTTCTTTAAGGTTTATTTATTGAGAACTTAGTGAATTTCACTCCCGAGAAAATTTGTTTTGAGCCATGATAGCCTAAGCTTGTTTTCAAGAGGACTTTATCTCATTCACTTGTTATTCAAATTTTTGATTTCATTTTTCCCAAAATCAAAAAAAAATACTTTTCATACATTCTTCTTTAATTTTAGTTAAATTTTCTTAATTTTTATCAATGATCCAAACCCCCCTTTTATCAACTTTGTTAGCATTTTTGATAATTAGACAAGCTTAAAACCTTTTTCGTTAGGTTCCAATTAAGTGAGACGACCCGAGGTTGCATCCTATATTGCAATCCTTAGAATTAAATTATTTTTGATTCAGTTTCCAAGGGATTGATCTTTAGATCGAAATGAAGAGCCGATCAACTATACTTAAGATCTACATATATCAATCCATACGGTAATCATGTACTTGTTTCTCTAGCAGAAGAAGTACTAAACTGGCAAACACAAAATGTTGTAACACAAAACAATGTCTTTTGCAGAATCAATTCAAAGCTTGATTGTCTATCTCAATAGATAAAGGGCTAAATTCAAAGGATGATGCTATATCTCTTTAAGTCTGATAACTAAATCAATGACTACTCAATCAAGCTATTCAACTTGATTCAGATTTAAAAGTTATATTGATCGTCACTAATGTAGACCAAAGTTCTTTAAAAAAGAAAGAGAACTTCAAAGAGTTTGAGAAGAGCTCTAAAGAATTGAGTCAGATATGGATAAAGAATACTATAGGGTTGTATGAACCATACCCTTGACATTTCCAGCTGTAAGACCCACCAATAATACTCCATCTTACACTAATGTTACTGAATATGGAAAAGTCTTTAAAATGTCCTATTTATTGTTCCAACAAATCCTTTGTTCTTATCCATAGATGTTTGTCTTTTTGTCACCTCCTTTGCCTATATAAGCAAAAGATCTCTTTCATCGTAACCAAGCTTTATTGTATCCAAGAAATTACTATAAAAAAACATTGTGTGTTTCCATATGATTTCTCTTTAAAATCTTTCTCTCCTAAAAGCTTGAGTCTTCAATGAGTTTACTTTTATCACACAAAGATGTAAGTATGTTGTGCACTTACTTTTGTATAAGGATCCTATGCATTAAAAAGTGTCAGCCCTATGATCCTGTTTGAGATATAAGTTATATAGGGAGATTAGTGAAATTATATCTCTAAGAGACAGGCCTTGAGAGTTGACCACCATTAAGGAGAAAAGGACTTATCTCAACTAGGTTACTTGGGATGTTAGCTATAGTCTTCTTTGTATATTTTTGATCTCTCATAAAGGTCTGCTCTGTCATATCATTGGTGGTTTACTATTATCCTTATAACCCTCTAGTTAGGGTGCTCGAGTGGCTCTAATACCATTCTCTTAAAGTTTTTGTCATTTTAGAGACAAATTCTCTCAATATGTCTTTAAGAAAAATTAGGCCTTGTCACTTAAAGATCTATCTAGGCATTATATCCATGCAGTTTATCTCTCCATTTTGTTGGTAGAACATTATCAAAAGTAAACCGTAGACTTGAAGTAGGTTCGTAGACATGAGTTACTTATGGTCTGACTAGTTCAGTCATTGACTCAATATCGTTAACTTCAGGTTTAACTTTTGTGTGTGGTTAATAAGAGTGTGGAAAAACATCATCATTTGAAATATATGAGTGAGATATGCAAGGTGTTCTAAGTGTTTCTGCAAAATAATCAAAGTCTCAATTATTAGTATGATCGTCAGAGTTATCTGATACTATGTAATTTTTACAGCTATTTGGAACAAGTTGTAAGGTAACTATGAAATCATTGTTAGGTATAGGTTCCTTTAGTGTGTCTAAGAAAGGTCTTCTTTTGTTAGAAAAGTTGGTGGTGTATTGATATGTAGAGGTTTAATAGTGGACATAATGTCTTTCACTAGTAGGTATGGTTTGGAAGGTTTGGATGAATTTGCAAGGGTTTGTCTGAACAATGGATATGACATTTTGAAGAATTTTCTATAGTCAGTAGCTTACGATGGAGTGTTATAGGTGGGTCTTATGGCTAGAAATTCCAAGGGTTATGATTGATATACAACTTTGAATTGTTCTTTAATCATATCTGACTCAATTCTTTTAAACTCTTCTCGAACTCTTTAAAATTTTCTTTCTTTTTTAGAGAACTCTGATCCATAATAGAGTTGGTCAATATATCTTCTCAAATCCGAATCAAGTTGGGTAGCTTGATTGAGTAGTCAATGTAATTGTTGAATTTGAAAAGAAATAACATCAACCTTTGAATTTAGTCTTTGTGCTTATTGAGATAGACCATCGAGCTTTTAATCGATTCTGCGAAGGACATTGTTTTCTGCTACAACTTTTGTGTTTTCCAATTTAATACTTCTTCTGCTAGAGAAATATGTACATGATTGTCATGTGGACTGATACCTGTAGATCTTGAGTATGACCTTATAGATACTCCAGTGGTTTTATTAGTTTGGGCTTCTAAAAGTGGAAAATCTTCTTAATATGATCACATCATCATACAAGGTACTGGATTGGAGATTTACTTTGGGATTAAACGAATTATTGGCACAGAGCATCTTAATTGGATCAAGTATTCTTTTTATAACTACTCTTAGCAATTTAGAGAGATTCTTTGGTCTAGGTATAGGATTTCTAAAACCAATCCAGGGTCTCGAGTTATCATCTTCATTTTGTTTCAATTGGATTTTTTTGCTAGTCAACATAAAGGTTTTGAATTGCTGCTAGGCTCTTCTCTCTATCGAGGGACATAAAATTCATCATCATTATTAGAATCTTCATCCATTCAGCATTCACATTTTGAATTGCATATAGATGGATCTGTATCCCAGATAAAATGGTCGTTAATATGGTTAACATACACCTTATGTCCATCGGTTTGGACATAATAGATTGGAGGACTAATAATGCCTTTTTTATATGAAAAGGTTGTGCTAATCATCATTATTAAGCTAGAAGAGGCTCTAAATGATTTTAGGTGTTCTTCTCCAAGCTTGTTGAAAACAAATTTTATTGTTCCATCTTGGAGGGTTGGTAGTATGAATGGAGTGTCAATGAGGAGTATGGAGCTTTTTTTGGTAATTCGCGATCCATTTCATAAGCATTAACTCTATCAGTTGTTGTGAAAGTAACTATCATGAAATATAGATTATTGTTGTCTCATTCTGAGACCTGTATGCCATTATGTAAAGTTTGGAAAGTTTAAATCTAAAGTATGGTTCTACAATCTGTAAATGATTTGATGATGGAATGTGACTATGATAATGGTAGGGTCTTGATTAGCTCCAATAATTTGAATATAGAATTTTACTCTTGTAGGTAGAGTTAGATCATTAAGCTTGACATTAAAGCCCGGAGCAATAATCATAATGAAACTTCCATTATTGAGAGTAGTCAAATGGATGTCAATTTAAGGCATTCTTATAAGATGTGTATGCAATATCAAATAGATAAATTCTAACTATTACTGGAATTCTTTTTCTTCCATGTAATGTTAAGATCATTTGAATAGTGCCTACATAGAGATTTATATAATCCTTATCTAACCATAACGAGATTAGCTCAGAGGGAAACTCTAGAATTACGTATTGTCTTGTAGAAGTGGATTTTAGACCACATTTATCTATTCTAAACCTTTGGATCGGTTCTTTAGGTTAGGGTCTAAGTATGGAGATTGAGGAATGAATACTCCTTGTAAAAGATTTGGATTTATAATATATAAATTGTATGGGCTTAATAAAGGTAGCTAGGTGTTATGGATTTTAGTGTTTTCAGGTAAATGGGTGATTTCTATAAGGTTTTGTATTTTATTGGAGAGAGCTTTCTTAAGGTAAGAGGAAAATTGTCTTTAAAAAAGAGATGAAGAAAAATAATCTGAGGTTGAAGAGGTTGGAACTTCACTTATGTTTATCTAGGCTTCTCCCTAGTCACTCTTTATCAATAATAACTTTACCATTATCATTAGAAATAATTAATAAATAATTAAATATACCTTCATCTTCAAATATTTTATCAAAGTAATGTCCATTTGATCGATGAGTATGACTAGTCAACTCCACATTAATACTTGTAAATGTATTAAAAATAAAAAATAGTAAGATAATATAAAAATAGAAAAAATTGATATATCAAAAAGAAAAGAATTTACCTTCAATATCTTCATCATCTAACCAACTTCAAGTACACATAATGGTTTCCACAGTACGGGGGTGAAGTTGAGCATGATAAAGACTAATAACCTAACCACTAGTGTTAAAAGCAGACTCTAAAGCAACAATGGATGATGTAATTGCTAATAAGTCTTGTGCAATTACTTGTATGATCAAAAAATTATTTCCACAACTCTTCCACCATGATAATCCATCAAACTGACATCTTTAACTTCGAACATAATTTTCGGTCAAATATTTATCTAATTCTATTATATTAACTTTAGCCCTTTTTCTTTCATAAATTTTGAAAATAAAAGTAATAAATTGTTTTTAGAAGATGAACCTGAACTTGAAACTGAAGACGGAATTGAATAACTTGAACTACTACGATCCTGATCATGAATTTTTTGAATTAACTGAAGATGGAATTAAACTACTACGATCCTAACCATGAATTTTTTTAATTATGAGTTAATAATCACTAAACAATTCATACCAGAATTGTTCAATGACATCTACATGCTCTTGATCTCGATCTCGATCACTATACAACTTATTATATATAAAAGTAATCCCCTTCATCTTATATTTCATATCTAGCACAGGTAAGACTGCAACAATATGTCTAACCATAGACCGATAAGAATTTAGCTTCTCAACCATCTGTTCTGCCATAACTCAAATAACCTCATTGAAATCAAACATCGAATTAAAAAAAAGCATTCTTTATCTCAGACATAGTGTTAAAGCAACAGTGCAAAATTGGATATTTTGATCCCGAGAACAATTTAGTCGCATTATAAAATAATGCCAACTTTATACAAAGTTCTTTAGCCAACTCACATTGCTCTTCTGTCAACATGCAAATGTACTGAGAGTCTCTTTGTCCCAGCCTAGTAAACACATCAACATATTGGATTTCAGACTCTAACATCTTGAAGGTTAAGTTCTATCTAGTTGGACAATCCAAAACTAACATCTTCGTCCTCGGAATCATAGAAATTGTGTAGTTTATTCAAATTTCTACACTTTTTTAGGTGTTACACTTCAATATACTGCATTATTTTGAATTGAATCTATTCTTTGCTTTACGATATCCAATCCATCCTCCACAATCAAGTCCATAATATGAGCAAAACAATGGATATGGAATAACCTTCCATTAGTCAACAAACTTCCATCCCGTATCTTATTCGTCAATTTTTCAATCATAACATCATTCGTTCTATAATTGTCAATTGTTACGGTGGATAATTTGTTACTGATATTAAAATCTATCAAACAATCCCCCAATATAGTTGTTAACCTTTCACTTGTATACAGTGTTAGCATATAAATGAATTTATCGTGTATAAATATTACCAACATCAATCATAGCATAATGAAAACATAAATGATGACAATATTGAAGAATTTAAATAACCTTAAAAGTTTATAGCGTAAAGCTCAATCACTGTCAACATAATGTGATACAATAGCCATATAACCTTTCTTTTGGTTATTGGCTATTCACATGTATGTTGTAATGGCAATCCGCCCTTCATTACTTGACAATGCTCTTAACAACTTTTTTTTCTTATCTTCGTATATCTTCATAATTTCCTTCTTCAATGCAATCTGAATTGGAACCTTGAAGGTTAGTTGTAGTGAATTGCAAACATCTTAAATCTTTTGATATCAACCGTAGATAGTAGATGTTCATCACCAATTATCATGGAAGCCATAAAAAACCTTGATTTGTTGCTATCATAAGATGTTCCGATCATTTCATTCTTCCTTCTTATAAAGTTAGAGGTAAAAAATGTTTGGCCTCCTAATACCACTTTCCTTCTATACATGAACTTACATGTTTCTTTAAATGAGAGGTTCCACCTTTTAAACTCTCGGTCAACATCTTCTGACAATATTTACATTTTTTTTCTACTCAGTCCATCGATCTAGTCTTATTGAAGTGATTCCAAACTTTAATTTTTAATTAAGTTCGAGTAGAGCTTCTATCTTCACTTGGTACGACATTATAAGTTTCCACTTCTATCTCCGATACTGGATTAGAACTCTATATTGAAGGAGTGTGATTATCCATTTGAAAAAAACAATATATAAATATATATGTTAGTCATAGTCATAATTAAATAACATTATGATTACTATATAAGTACTGTATTAAAATACAAGCCTTAGGAATTATAAAATGGATAAAGATAAGTGAAAATGAGTTGGTTAGGATATGCAAAATATTTGATTTGTTGAACTTTTTGGATAATATTTTGGTAAGTTGTCTTAATATTATCCTCCCATTTTCTTACTCATTTGTCACTTTTTCCATATCCAAAAAAATATATCCTTAGGGTTTCACTACATAGACTTCCCATCATATGTTGTAAGAAATAACCAAATTTGAGGTTAAATTATCTTGTTGCTTCCATATAAATATCAATAGAATGAGTGTATATAACTGTAAGGATAAATAACTCTAAAGTTTTCTTGAATAAAATAAACCTAGATCAAAACACATTGCTTGAATGGAATGCTCTATTAACATTGCCTTCCAAATGAAGATATGATAAAAGCACCTATTCATTTAACTTTGCACATAAGAAATTATAAAGGAATTTTGCAAAAAGATAACAACTTCTTGAGAAGCAAGACATTGATTGACATTATCTAATTTCTTTCAAACTAAAATTCAGCTACAACGTTGGTCAAAAGATCACATAGATGAAGATTCGACCTTAGATTTATTATGCAAACAAAAGTCTAAACAGATAATGGTTATACTGAACTTACTATTATGAAAAACATAAAGAATTGTTTTAGTTACGATGCTTTAGTAACATGAACATTCACTGAAAGCTTGTAGGGAATAGGAAAATCAACTTCTAATCTAGAATTCCAAATAAGTGAATCGGCTAAGTAGAAGTACTTGATTATTAGTTATCAAATCACAACATAACAATTCTAAAAGTTGATACGTTGTAGTTGTTATCCCTATATACACTTACTATTCGCAACATATTTTTAAACTTGCTAATTGTTATAAGTCATGGATTTTATAGGGTATTTTCTTAAATGCTTTATGTTCATTAGCTAAAGCAATAAACCTTGCATATATATCCACCAAAGCATTCCCTGTGTACAAGCAGATCCACAACCACAACTCCTCAATCCTCTCCAAACAATCAAACATGTTTATGAATATGAATAATACAACAAAAGCAAATTTGAGCAAAGAGTACCTTAAGGACCTCATGAAATAATATGTTGGCTGAGCGACGGGGGTAGGGAAGCTACTGCGGCTGGGGACTGGTCATGCGGTGAGAGAGACAAAGACAACGGTAAAGAATGTGGTGAGTGAGAGTAATGGTGAGATGTGAGAGACAAAAGGAGAGGTGGAGGAAGAAATAAACATAAAGCAAGACGATGCCATTTTACTTCATCTATTTAATTGTTTACTACTTAAACTAAGAAGAAGCAAAATTAGGAACCAAGGTATAAGTTGTCCCTATTGTCTAGACTCCTAGAATTGAAGTTTCTGTTTTGTTTTATCTTACTCATCTAGCTAATTTATGCTATTTAGATTTTCTATTCATGTAACTTACACGAGAGCTCCTTATTCATTCAATATATCAATTATTTTCTTAAAAAATTATGAACTTTTACTTTGGACCAGTGGATTAAAATGTACAAAGATATTCAATCTCATTTAAAATCTTTAAATCAAACCAACTTTAATATTTATTAAATCTAATTTTAGGGAAAAAGGAAAAAGAAATAAGAATGAAAATTCTTAGTAAAATGACACCTTACGTACATTTTTGGAGACAAACAGAAGAAGATAAGTAATTTTACTTTCATTTCAAATTTCAAATATTAATCCTTCATACATTCTGATAAACAACTAACATTTTTTTTATTTATACATAAGAAAGTTTAGATATATTTTAGAATGTGTGGCATACATATTTAAATACAATTTTATATAAGTATTATGTCCAAATGCATTGTAATAAATTTTATGGTTTAGAATGACTAAAGATTTATCATAAACAATGAAATAAAGAATGAAAATTAACAATTTTTAAAATTTGAGAACCAATTAAACCATCAAACTAATTAAGTGAATGATGAAATCAAATTGGAATTGATACCATTATATAAATGTTTATTAAGAGAGAGATGCATAATTAATTTACATTACATATAAAAATGAGATAGAGTTAGCAACTTGTAAATGCAAAATTAGCTAAATAGTATATCTCTCTATCCATGTTTATATACTCTATGTCTATTTACATACATGTACGTATAAAAAATTCAAGAAATATTTGTAGGAAAATTTTTAATTACAAGTACTTAGTCCTTTATTTTATAATTAGATCAAATAAGACTAATTGCCTTTAGTTATATTTGTGATTTTTTATAAACTTGGTTTTCTTAACATATTTATTGAGAGTAATATAGTTATTGTATAAGGGCTATTAGGTTACTTTGATGATAAAGTCTAAACATATAATTAATTAGCCTAGGTCTCTTTGACCATCTGTTGGCCCCCGAATTTTTTTCTCTAATTAAGCATAGTTTAAATGAATTATGAGGTTATGATAGGTGAATTTTTGGGAGTTAATTTTTTTATGTCTATGTTAGTAGAAGTTATTGCATGGATTTATTAAATTGAAGTGGTAAGAATACATAAAGGGCAAAGTTGGCAAGTCCCTTAAGTTTAAATAGACATAAGGCATAAATGGAGGGCAAAGTAGACATTTTATGCTCATTAAGGGTAGAATGGGAAAAAGAAGAG
>JANIHZ010127958.1:0-12407 GCA_027478365.1 Erythroxylum rufum | reverse complement strand
GGGATGAGATTAGGTTAATTATAAAATAAAGCTCAAACTTTTATTAAAATTTTAATTATAGTCCAAACTTTAAAAAGTAGCAATAAATTGTTTAAATTTGTAGTTTTTTCACTTTTACCTCAAACTTCAAAAAATAACAATAAAATGTTCAAACTTTTAATTTTTTTCAATTATAACTCGACATTAATGCTTTCATTAAGTTTGTTAACGTGACTTGTCACGTGCTTCAAAAATCTTAACTATTAATGCACGTCAGCCAAAATTAAAAAAACAAATGAAAATTAATGAAATAACGTCGTTTAATCGCATAATTAAAACGACGTCATTACTTAAAAATGACCTAAATCAGATTACACAACCTCAATGACCTTACGCTTTGATTTTAGTTTTTTCCTTTGTTTTTAGTTTATTCTCTCGACGCCCTCACTCTTCGATATTCAGATTACGCAACCTCGATGCTTTAACATTAAGAGCATCAGGAGAATGAACTAAAACGGAGAGCTTACTAGTGTAGTACGTTGTAATGCGAGAGTAGTTTAAGAATGAACAGAAAACAAAAGGCTAAGGGCATCGGAAGAACAATAGATAACGTTAGGCTATAATATTAAAAAAGATGAAAGTTTGAGTATTTTATTGCCACTTTTTAAAGTTTGGGCTAGAATTGAAAAAATTGAAAGTTTAAGTATTTTATTGCTACTTTTTAAAATGCGAATTATAATTGATAAATTGACGAAAGTTTAAGCTTTTTTTTATAATTAACTTGTTGGGATTTGATTTTGACTTCGAGTGATGGACTAGACCAAATTTACCATTATTAAGTACATTTTTCAATGATTGAAAAACTCGATTGGTTCGGCCAATTTGACCATAAAAACCTTATTCAATTTAGTTTTTAACTTTCTAGCTCGATTTACTTTAATAACTCTTATTCTTAAAATTTAATCAATTTATTAATTAATTAATCAAGTTTTATAAATTAATAGGTTCTTATAAATCATAATTAATTTATTAATTTATATTTAACATTTTGTTCTAATTAAAATTTAAATTACTCGATGAATAATGATAATCTTTTTTAATTATATTTTAAATTCTTTAATTCTATTTATTCTTTAATCTCGTAAAATTTTCCAAAGGACTTGCTTCATCAATCAAACCACCCATTGATTCAATTGGTAAGTACAAAGATATAAATACCAAAGGCTACTTTCACTTATATTGTACTTATACATATCCAATAAGAGACTCAAAAGACTAAAATGACAAAATAGTTAAATGTGCACTTTCCTATACTTTTGTCTTGTCTTTATTGGTGAGTTGTTGTTGGAGATCTTAAATGGTAGTCTTGGTAGTTGGACATTTATTAATTTTTTATTTTAATAGAATATTCACTTTATTTTTTTAATGTGAATTTTTTTATATTCACAAAATTTGGTGGTCCAGTATGTGTTTTTTTTTTAAACGTTGGCGAGGGCGCTCAGCGCATATTATTCATGTCCAAAGATAAAACGTCATACAGAAAATGAGGAGGGCATATCCCCCATTCAGAATCAGACATAAAAATTGGCCGCCCTAGCTATCGTATGAGCAACCTAATTCGCTGATCTCTTAACAAAAGCAGTGGAAATAAACTGATGCTCGTGAAGAAGAGCTTTACAATCCGCAATAATCATTGAAAAATAAGATGGGAAATTATGTGTGGATGTCAAGAATTGAGTAATGATTTGACAATCCGTTTCCACGCAAATAGGAACATAAGAAAGACCTTTTATCCAACTTAGAGCCTCCCGAAAACATAGCGCTTCACCGATTTGAGGATCCCTCCATCCCGGTAAAATCATTAACTTGCCCGCACAGTTAAGTCCTTTGCAGTCACGGATCACCATTCCTAAGCCAAAATAACCAGATGATAATAGTGCCACATCGACATTGCATTTAAAGTGATTCGGTGGGGGTGCTTGCCAATTGGAGGGATTTATGGAGGGACGCTGGACTGAGGAGTTGGTGCGCCTACTCTGTGCAGTCTTCCATTCTAGCAATGACGTGGTGGCTCTTCGGAAAATTGAGGAGGGTTCCTTAGTTTTCTACTGCCAGATATGTTCATTTCGGTAAGTCCACAAGCTCCCTAAAAGCATGCAAGTCTCCTCCTGCTGTGTCTTTGGTCTACCCAATAAAATAGCAGTCAGCCATTGTTGCAGCGTCACAGTAGGGGATAAAGACCAGTCAACAGCAAACAGGTACCAAACAGATCGAGCAAAGGCACAATGAAGGAATAAGTGCTGTTCATTTTCGGTGGAGGTGTCACAAATGGGGCAAGTATCGATTAAATCAATATGTCTTCTCTTTAAGTTAGCTTTACACGACGGTACCTGTCTCAAAAGCCTTCAGATAAACAGTTTGACCTTACTTGGAATATGTAATTGCCAGAGCTTCTCCCATGGGAATCCTGAGTCGCGAAACTCCACATTCACAGATTCCATAGCCAGTCTATACCCTTCTTTAACTCTATACTCACCGTGATTGTTAAACTGCCACAACCAATCATCCTTGTGCCGTGAAAAGCTAAGTGGGATCTTTAAAATCAAGTCTGCGTCTCGTGGAGTAAAGGTGCGTCTGATCCTTGCTTCATTCCATCGATGGTCCTTGATAAGATCAGCAACATATTCAACATCTGCAATAATGTCTGACTGTATAAATGGGTCGCCATCATCCATGAGCCATGGATCGCGCCAGATATGGATATCGTGCCCATCCCCAACTCTTCTTCGGCATCCCAGAAGGAGAATAGATTTGGCCTGATGTATACTCCTCCAGATTTGGCTTGGGTTATTACCCAGGTCTGCTGAAAGAAAATCCGTAGATGGAAAATATCTGGCTTTAAGTATGTTTGCTGCGATCGAATTTGGGTATTTAAGGAGCCTCCAACCTTGCTTTGCCAAAAGAGCAAGATTAAAGTGCCTAAAATCTCTATAACCCAATCCTCCATAAATTTTTGGGACGGTGAGTTTCTTCCATTGTAACCAGCGTAGGCCTCTGCTATCGCTTCCACCATTATTCCAGAAGAAGCCGTTCATTAGGTGCTCCAACTCTTGGCAAGTAGACAGTGGTAATAGAAACAGGGACATCAGATAATTAGGCATAGCTTGTGCAACTGTCCGTAAAAGAACATCTTTCCCAGCTTTGGATAACACCTTAGCCTTCCACCCGTGAAGCCTCTTAGTAAGTTTTTCTGTCACATAATGAAAAACTTGCCGCTTACCCCTTCCTATGACAGATGGCATGCCCAGATAATTGGTATGTCCTGGTAGTTCTACAACCCCCAAAGTTTGGCATATCAAGTCCTTCACAGCAGGGAGAGTATTAGGAGTAAAAGAGATACCTGATTTGCAAAGGTTAATTTGTTGACCCGATGCATTTTCATAAAGGCGCAAAATAGTTTGCAACTCGGTCGCCTCGTCCGCTGTAGCTCTAGCAAAAAAAATGGCATCGTCAGCAAAAAATAGGTGAGACACTGGAGTAGCGCCTCTTGCTACGACTGTCCCATGAATACGCCCTTGTGTCTGAGCTTTGTGTAAACTCGCAGATAATCCTTCTGCACAAATGATGAACAAGTATGGGGACAGCGGGTCTCCCTGTCGCAAGCCTCTATGAGGTATCAAAGGCCCGTATTCTTCGCTACCCCGGATAAAATAGTAAGCCACTGATGTTACTATGTTCATAACCTTTGAAACCCATGTTTCATGAAAACCCATTTGTAGCATGATCTGTCGCAGATATGCCCACTCTAGTCTATCATAAGCCTTACTCATGTCAGTCTTGAGTGCGAGAGAGCCAACCTTACCTTGTGTTTTCCGCTTGATAGAGTGAAACAGCTCATACGCCACAATAATATTATCGGTAATAAGCCGATTGGGAATGAAGGCGCTTTGCGTATCAGAAATGATATGCGGTAGAATCTGTTTCAATCGGTTGGCTAGTGCTTTGCAGATGATACGGTCAGTGACGTTACTCAGCGAAATGGGTCGAAGATCAGCTATAGTTTCTGGGGTCTGTTTCTTCGGTATAAGTATGATGTTGGTTTTGTTGTGTCCAGGCATAGGAGCATCATCATTCAAAGTTCGAAGGCAGGCTTGAACCACATCCGTTCCAATTAAATCCCAGTAAGTCTGGAAAAAGCCGGGGTTGAAGCCATCTGGACCCGGCGACTTATCGGGGTGCATTGAAAATAAAGCTAGTCTCACCTCCTCTGCCGTGTAGGGGGCCACTAACAGGTCGTTGTGCAGCTGAGTAACCTTACAGGTCACGTTGCGTAGAATCGGATTTGCATCCCCACCAGAAGACGTGAATAATTGCTGGAAATAATCCAAGACCATGGTCGGTAATCCAGCATCCCAGTCGACCCATTCTCCGTTGTTGTTCTTAAGCTTGGAAATAAAGTTCTTTCGATGCCTGTGAGAAGCCGTGAGGTGAAAAAATTTCGAATTAGAATCTCCTGCCGCAAGCCAGTGTTGTTTAGACCTCTGTTTCCAGTACAATTCATGTTGTAAGAGCAGCCTATTGTACTGCTGTTCGACTTCTTGAAGAGCCCCCATGTGTAGTGTCGGCTGTCTACGTAGCCTTGCCATTTGCTGTTTCAAAGATTTAATGTGACGGTGAAAGCCCTCATTGTGAGACTTGGCCCAAGTCTGTAAATCGTGAGAGCACTGGCTGAGTCTATCTTGAAGAGAAGCAAGAGAGTCTTTCATCCAGCTTCTCAGTATGCGTTGTCGACATTCCTCCTCTGCAGTCCACGCAGTCTCAAATCTAAATCGCTTTTGCACAAATTTTTGTAATTGGACGCCCAGTGATAAGAAGAGGGGTAAGTGATCAGATGAAGTAGTCTGAAGAGTGGAGACACTAGCCATCAAGAACGAAGAGGACCAGGCGGTGGTGGCTACAACCCGATCAAGCCTCTCCCTCACCAGTGCAAACTCATGTCTCCGATTCTCCCATGTAAACCGTGAACCCTCAGTACCCAAATCATAGAGATGACAATCCGCTAGTGCCCGTCGGAAGCCCTCCATCAGGGCTCGAGGATGTGCGTTGCTACCTTGTTTTTCCGAAGGGAACAGAATGTCGTTAAAATCACCGATAACGCACCATGGCAAGACTGACTTGGTTTGAAGCTCTCGAAGCAAATCCCAACCCAGATGTCTGTTGTGACGTTCTGGAAAGCCATAAAATCCAGTTAAACGCCAACGGGTAACACCTTCCATACAAACGATGATGTCAATGTGATGATGTGAATAACTAAGTAACTGGGCCATAGTCTTACTCTTCCAGAATAAAACTAAGCCCCCGCTAGTGCCGATTGGGTCCACTGTAAACATACCAGCAAAACCCAATTTTTTTTGAAGTGGTACAATCCTGGCTCTTGTAATTTTAGTTTCCATAAGGAAAATAAAATTGGGTTTCTTTTCGGACACCAGGTCCTGTAAAGCTCGGACTGTTCGAGGGTTCCCAAGCCCTCGACAGTTCCAACATAAGGTACTCATGGATGACGGTGGGCTTCGGAAACAAAGCCCACCAAGCTCAAGTTTTTTGGCCCAGTCTCAAGTGGATTAGAGGTTTGTGCTGCGTCTGTGTCCACAGGAGTCAGCGCCGTTGTATCATGTAGACGTCTGCGCTTATGGTCAACAAGCGTTAATGTGTCAGTTGTTGTCGATGGTAGGATAGCACTAGTAGCGTGATGCAGCTCCATTGCGTGTGCTGGCAGAAGCTGGCTATGATTCCGTATTTCACTACTGGTCTGATGTGATTGGGTGATTCGAATCCCTTTATTATCGGCGGCATGGGTAGGCTGTCCTAGGTCGGTACTGGAGGCAGAAGTAGGTTCACCTAGGTCAGTAGGTCGCATCGAACTGTGATCAGAGACCACCCGAGCTGCCGTAGATGGGTTTGTGAGCTCCGCCTGTAAATCAGCTTCCGATCTGAGCCACCGTGCGCCTACCTGGTTCGTTTTTCTGGACTCTGCTTTTAGCCATGAACCATATGCGAATTTGTCACGGGGGAGTTGAGGGTGTTCATAGAGGAGGCGACAGAATCGGTCCGTGTGTCCAATGATGCCACAGAAATAACAAAAGGTGTTAAGGCGTTCATATTTAAAATCCAAGCAGATTTTTTCCCCTTGTGGCCTTTTGACAAAGAGTTTCCGTTTAAGAGGTATTCGGATGTCCAACGACACCCGAATTCGCATGAAGTCGCGCCAAACCTGTGAGAAGTTCCTGGGGTCCGCCTCCAGGAATTCACCGATATAGTTGCCTGCGTCCATGGCAAGTCGTTCAGACATAAATCCACTAGGAATGTTATGAATCTGAACCCATAGTTCTAGTCTGACCAATTCCACTTGTCTAGGATTCTCAGTAGGTTGTAAGCGACGGAGCAGAAGAGCTTGTTGTTGATAGTTCCATGGGCCATCCCTCATTACTCTTTCCACATCGAGATGATGAAAAAACTGGAAAATGAAGACATTATTTCCAAGATCTTTGATCATCATGCCTTTAACAGGACGCCAGATGCTAGCTATGATCTGTTGAAAGATTGGAAAGTTGATAATTTTCTCAGTGATCAATCTGCCTAGGACACAATGCTGCCATTCAGTTCCTTGTGGTTGTTGGTTATCGGTGACTGGTTCTTCATCGTATTCCAGGATACCCTCATTTTCTTCGACAGTCAGGCGCTGATACATCTCAGACAACAGAGTATCGTCTTCAGAGCTCGTCGCCATAAGTTGTTGAAGAAAGAAAGAAACAAGATGAGGAGAAGAGAGCAAAATGATGTAAAAGAAACACTTGCTATGTAAAACAAGAGGAAGACGGTCTCGACATAGCAAGACAGAAATTGGAAAGAAATTGATGAGCTTGAAATGGATGAAAGATCTTCGTAAGAAACCTCAGAAATGAAGGAGATACGCGTTTCACATCTGTTGCCATGTCAACTTTCTTGATCATCATAATCTGTTCTTCTTTTCGTCTTCATATATAATATAATTCGATGTAAGAAAGTTGTACCCTGGATTCTTTCACAGTATACATTTACACACTTTCCACGTCTGTTGTTAAACCGTATTGTTACACACTTGATTGTTCAGCATCGGTCTCAAAGAACTTTGATTACTTCTCTTTTTCCTGTACATCTCTTTTCACCATATTTCTGACCATGTAGTTTCTTGGATATGCAAAGTATTGCAAATGGTGCATAGAATAATAAGAGCTATGTTCTGATGCATATTTCGAAAACCATTTTCACAGCAGCAATGTTCAACTATAAATATGGGATGATTACATTGAGCAACGTATTCTGTTAACCCTGTACTTGCTTCTTAATTTTCGTCATAAACTTCAAATGAGATAGTTGTACCCTTCAGAAAAATTAATTCTTCAAGTATTTCAAAATTTAATCCCAGCACGGCAAAAAGGGCTAAAGGTTAATTACCAACATCTCAAGCTTTGGTGGGGACAACTAAAATGATAAAAATCAGAAAGGAAGTTCACACTTCTCCTCCGCAACCCAACAGAGGAAAGGAGACAGGGGAGAAAGGAGGAGAAGTGCCTTGTATGAGTATTAAGAGGTACACCCCAGTTATTTCCTTGATTTCTTTTTGGACGATTTAGACGACGAAGGCTTTGGCTTCTCCACTGCATTTACTTTTGAAGTAGACGCCTGGGATTTTGAATGTGAAGGGTTGGAATTGGTTGCGGTACCACCGGCATCATGCTTTTCTCTTACTACAGCACCTTGAGAGCCTCTTACCTGCGCTGCTCGTTTGTCCTTTCTCTTGGGTCGGTAACTTGATCTCTCCCTCCTAGGAAGCCACCTCTCTGGATCCGGAGGAGGACCAGGATTTGCCGGGTCAAACCCTTTAGGATACCTTGGCTTTCTCTTTCTCTTCTTCTTTGGTTTCTCTTTCTTAACTTCCTCGGTTGCTGAAGCAACCCCAACATGCAAAGCATTACTACCATGCTGTGCCCCAGAAGTCTTCTCCAAACTATCTACGTCAATTCCCTTCAGTCCTGGCAACGGTTTCAGCTGCTTCTCATAAGTTTCTGCTTTGTCAACATTCACACGAGCAACCGTACTTACCAAGCCAACCAATGCCTCAATACTCCCATGATTTCTCACAAGTTCCTCATATAGGCTTGCAGCATCTTCCTCCTGCCCATGCCTGAGCTTGTAGGAAGCAGCCTCTTGCATTATGACACTAAGTTTGCTGTCCTCAGACATCGCGTTTGACCACCATTTGATTGCAGAATCAAAAATCACAGATGCACCGCTGATGTCTCCAGCCTTTTCCTTCAGGGCAACAATGGTTGCAACAGTGGCAGGCATGTGTTGAATTTCAGGTATCTTGGACAGAGAATCGGCTGCAATTTGATGATGGCCAGCAGTTGCAGCAATTTGTGCCCTTGCAAGGAGAACAACCTTGGACTTATCAGGGAACTTTTCAGCAAATTGCCCTAGTATTTCTTCGGCTTTGTTAGCCTTATTCTCTCTGACCAAAACAGCAGCTTGAAGTAGTACTGGCACCACACTATCAGTAAACATGTCTGACAATCTAGCAACAAGTTCTCGTGCCTGTTAAACATTGACTAGTCAGATTTCATCACCGTATATGAAACCCTCATCTTTTAACGATCGTGACTTTACAGAGAAGAGAACAATCACAAGCAAAGAAATTAAGAAGCAAAACTGAGACCTGATCCAGCTTATTGGCATGAAGCAGTAAAAGCACCCGATTTGCATATATTGTCTCCCTTTGGTTTGGAGAAAGCTTGTCAAGTCCACGAGAAAGCTGGAAATTCGGTGCATCTTGCTCTTTCAGTCGGTCGAGTTTTCTCAGGCTATCAGACGTATCTTTTTGACCTTTTAAGACAATAAGGTTATTCACTGCCACAGCAAAAGTTGATTCATCTGCCAGGTTTTTGTTAATAATGTCCATGTAAGCCTCCATGGCCTCTTGTGATCGCCCTAAGAGCTGATGAATAAGACATTTCTATTATTGCCAACTGGAGAGGAGCCAGTGTCACTAATTAATGACTAATGTGCAATGCTTTTAGTAATATTGGTGTTCATACCTGCTGAACGTATGCCAACTGGACAGATATAGGAGCCAGTTCAATCTCTATATCATCCTCAGCCAAGTTTTCATCCATTAGTGTTTCCTGACCAATTCTGTCAAATAAAAAAAATTCAGGAGAGGCATTAAATTCCATTAATGTATTGCTTCTTTTTTAAGGATCTTCGTGCAGACAAAAATTCATATAACACATCCTGATAATAAGAACTTGTGCAAACATTCAAAACAAGTTCAAGAAATAAATAAATCACAATTCAAAGACAAGGAGCAAAAAGAATTGAGCTCGACCATTTTCTGCACCAAGCAATTATATGATAAGTATGTTGTTCTTATAATCAAGTAAGTTGCTGAATACTAAACGAACACTACTAAAAACCATAAAGAACATATGCGGATTTTAATAATAACAATAAAGTAATAAGGATCACCAACAAAGAAGTATGTTTGCCCATAACAACAAATCTAATTAAGCACAAGAGTATATCACCTTCCAGCACTCAACAAGAGTTGTTCTGCATCTGTCAGTTTGTTCCTCTCAATCAGGGAACAAGCAGTATTGTATGCGAGCTCAAAACTGCCTGATGCTTTAATCCGATGTGCTTCCAGCATTCCATGTACTTCAGAAGCCCTCCCAGCCAATATCAAAGCAGCAGCTACATTTATCTCCAGTGAATCAACCTTTGATTTTTGTAGCTTCTGATAAACTTCAACACAAGCATCCATCTTGCCCATACGATAAAGAATTTGTGATTCTAACAGCAAAATTTCTGGATTCCTCTCTAGGCCTTTCAAGGACTCCAAGGCCTCATTCAGCTTGTTTTGTCTGTATAGGCAGTAAGCCTACTTAGAGAAACACATGAAGTAGAAAATGTCAAGTCCAAGCGTGCTTTCCTGAGCAGTAGAGCAACAGAACAAAACACGGTCCCTAACAACTCCACAATCTTCCCTCATTGTATGACCAAGGAAACATAAGAACAGAAAAAAAAAAAACGAGTAATGTGCGAGCAGAAACAAGTAATAAACATTGAAGAACCAATCTAGAATTTTCATCTTGAACTCCGACAGAGCAAACTTAAAACATATCAAACTGAAACAAATCAATAGAAACCGGAAAAAAAAACTAAACATAAACTGCTCAAATTCAGCCACCTTGAAGAAACTGAAGTCAACATTACGCTTTTCCAACGAATGAATCGTCGAAAGAGCATCTTCAGTTCTATCGTCCTTAATCAAAGCAACCACCTTGCATCGAATCGCGTCTTCGTCGCTCGGAGCCACAGAGAGAACTGCAAAAGCAAGCGGATTATCGTAATCAAATCCATCAAAACACAACAATGCGCAACAAAACGGCTTCATGGAATCGATGAAATATAAATATTGGACCTTGATCGGCAACTTTAATAGCCGGAGCAAATTCGGAGCGCTGGATGTGCCTGTTGAGATCGGTGAAGAGATCCTCGATCGCCGGCGGGGTTTGCCACGCGGACTGAGAGGGCTTCGGCTTGTCCTTGGGTTTTGGAGCCATGAACGTGAATTTTCTGGAGGGTTTCCTTTTTCTAGGTTACCAAACAGAATTCGGAGCATTAAGCAGAAACTGAACACCGAGAAGGTCGAAGTGAAGAAGGCTGGTCCGGTAATTGTAGTTTTATTTCCACACATTTTTCAGTGTACGGGCTTTGACGTAGGCCCAAACTGATGGCCCAGTATGTGAGTTATGAAATTTTTGAAATCAACCCTATTGTCTTCTTCATTTGGTCGAGGTTGTTTACGGTATATCTATCTACTCTTTCACTGCTTCTTCAAGTTCGAAGATGATAACTAAAATAGGAAGGCTTGATGTTGGAATACAGTGCCAAATTCGACCATTACTCAAATTGGTTGTTACTATTTGAAGAGTATTTGAGTAGGTTCTTTCTTAAGGGCCTCAAACCAGAGACTGAAGTAACAGTACGACTACATGAGCCTTCTTCTCTACATCAGATGTATTTGTTGGCACGGAAGCATAAAGCAATAATGATGGCAAAGGGAAGTACCTTCTTTCCTCGAGGAAACACATTGAAGAGCATAAGTTCTGGAGGAGGCCACAGCCCAGTTCTGAGAATACAACAAACATCAAATGTAAGTTAGAGTTTATCGTCAAATGGAATATTTACCCACTTCGACATCTTCAACATGTCTGGCAGCAAAAAAAACATTCAAACCCACGGAGCACATTAGTAGCAAGGAATTTGATGAAAAAAGAGCACGAGGACTCTACTTCTAGTGCAATGAAAAATACAGCCCACGTCAAAAGTGTAAGAAGAAACAATTACAATTGTATGTGGTCGACGGAGACGAAGACTCCATTGAAGCTGTAGCGGATAGCGACAATGAAAAATGTGAGAAAGAAAAGCTAGAAGCTGATGCTAAGATAAAATACCCTTGGATCGGATAGACAAAATAAATGGGACAGAACACAAAATTTACGTAGTTCGGTCAATATAACCTACGTTCACGGTTGGAGGGTAAGCAATTTTACTAATATGTGGAGAATATATATAAGTACAAAAGCTGGAATAAAAGGCTTTCAAAAACTCATAAGTAACAGAAAATAATTGAAGAGAGGATAGGGGGATTGGTAGGAAGGAAATTGTGCATCTAAGTTTGCAAACATCCCTTCTATTTATAGCTAATGAAACCCAAGCTTTCGTCCAAATTCTTCTAAACGGTGGCTATAATTGTTGAATGCATGCAACCAGTCGCCAGCTATATTTGACATAATTCTTGAATGCATGCAACCAATCGCCACCAGCCATATTTGATATTTGGAGGGGCCAAGGCACATGCGCATGCAACAAATCTCCACCTTGACTTGGTTCTGAACAATTAATGATATGCTCCACCTTTTCTGAAAATGTCTCAAAAGGGCTATATCACCAACTATAGACGCCAATCAAATCCAAGCACTACTTGAACTTATAAACTATAAGAACCTTCGTAAACATGTTAGCAGAATTGTCCTTAGTGTTAATCTTCTGAATAAGGACCTTCTTTTCTGTAATAGTATCCCGAATGAAATGATACTTCATATCAATATGCTTCGTCCTCTCATGATACATCTGATCTTTCGTCAAATGAATAGCACTTTGGCTGTCACAATAAACAGTAGTAACCCCTTGATGAAGGGATAACTCACCAAATAAACCTCTCAACCATAATGCTTCTTTGATAGCCTCAGTAACTGCCATATATTCTGCTTCAGTAGTAGATAAAGCCACTACATGTTGTAGAGTAGCTTTCCAGCTAACGGCAC
>JANIHZ010127914.1:0-12414 GCA_027478365.1 Erythroxylum rufum | reverse complement strand
GTTGGAAATATTATTTAAGATTATGAAGATTAATAACTTGAATCAAACGAAACTTAAGGTTTGATGCATATAATTTGGGTTTAGTTTGATTTAATTTTCCAAAGAGTTGGAAATATTATTTAAGATTATGAAGATTAATAACTTGAATCAAACGAAACTTAAGGTTTGATGCATATAATTTGGGTTTAGTTTGATTTAATTTTCCAAAGAGTTGGAAATATTATTTAAGATTATGAAGATTAATAACTTGAATCAAACGAAACTTAAGGTTTGATGCATATAATTTGATTATAAGTGCATAAGTTGCATACTTTATTTATATGTTTGATATATATATATATATATTGGATGCATGTTAACTTTTATGTTTTATATGTGTGATATTTTACATGCAATTTTGTGTTTAATGAAACGAATGAAATTAAATCCCCCGTTAAAATATTAAGTACATGTTGAAAACGTGATTGTTGCCTTCCATTGTTATAAGAATAAACCAAATTTAAGTTATTGTTAGGGTTATTGAGCAAATTCAGGGCTGCTTTAATCCAGATATGTTTAGTATTATGACAGTGGATCCTACTTAACTAAATTTGCATAATTTGGATGAATAAACTCATGATCACATGAATTTAGAGGCAGGTTAGGAATAACATATATGATATGTTTTGGCAAGAGTTGTCACCTAACGAATTTAAGAGTCACATGAGATATGATTAATAAAGTTGTTATCTACCTAATTTAAGTTGAGTTGGTTTAGTAAGCAAACTTAAGATCAACTATATTTGAATGGGATCCTATCCCATTAGAAAGATTAAAGTAATCTTTCTAAATAGTAATAAGAGCCATTATTCATATGAGATGTGACTGATAAAGTTATTATCTACCTAATTTAAGTTTAGTTGGTTTATTGAGCAAACTCAAGATCAACTATATTTGAATGGGATCCTATCCCACTATAAAGATTAAAGTAATCTTTCTGAATAGTAGTAAAAGCTATTATTTCAAATAAAATAGTAGAAGTAACCAAATACATGATTAAAGCTTAATCTTATTTGGTAATTATGACATATAATTAATTACATGTTTTTCTTACATTTATATTTTATTCTAGGTGGAATTTACATTGTTTAGTATAACTGATACTAACGTAGTGAACCAAATTTCTTGGAAAAAGGATATATTTGAGAAGAGTTCTCAAAGTTAAATAGAAAATTGTATTTCCATTAAGTTATTTTGCTATAATCCCCATTAAGGATTTGGTGATAAAGTTTTAGAAATAAGTCAAAATCATATAAATGACAAAATGTAATGACATTTTGAATTGAATAATATCTCATAAACTTTAATGACAACATGTAAAATGTACATCAATATCATGATAACAAGATGTAAGAGGTTACACAAAGTAAAGATGAAAGGTATAGTACCTAGATAGAATTGTTCCACTTAATTTAAGCTACTAAAAGCATAATTGTGCAGTACAATTAAATGCTTAGCTATAGTATGATAACAGTTGTCATAAGAAGAAAATTGATTGCATGACTTTTCTTGCCTATACGGGATATGATAGAGATCATATGTATTTCTAATTCATTCTTTTGAGTATTTGATACTAAATTTAGATTCAACATTATTATAATTTTTAAATCATGTTAAGAAGTAGATTGTTTAAGTAAAAGTAGTTGATTCAATTTTATATAAATAGTTTGTATGTATTGGATTAAAGGGGACTTATGCTTAACATAAATGGCAAGAATACAAAGTTAGATAACCGAGACTATCTTTTTATGCCATATTGGTTAAATTAATATAATGAGAATCATAAACTTATATATAAGAATATATGTATCTTTTATTATGAATCGTATGAAACTTGTGAAACTTATCAAGTTGAAGAACAACCAAATCAACCTTTAGTGAAAGGATGATGATGGTATTGAATTGTTAAACTTATATATGTGATTTATTGGATGGAATGACAATTCATAAAAAGATAGTACTTATATTTCATTAGATTACTAATGACTTTATGTGATATAATCATATGTATTAAATGAAATGTTAGTTTAAAATTTTGAAAAGTTTAAATTGTTTACATTTAAGTAGAAATTAAGCATTGAGAATGTTAAAGCACTTCGATGAGATCATTGTGGTGAGTTTTAAATTTTCAGTTATCTACAGAGAATGAGATTCTATGATGAATAGCTTCACAACTAAATTCATAAGAGTACAGATTTATATAAGGAGGAAAATACAAAATGAGATATTGTATGATACAATATTATTTCTTCTATAGCTATGCCTAGTACAATTACTTATTTTCAATAGTTCCAATTGAATCTATTAGTAAGATTTCATATTGGATACGAAACTCTTCATCTTAAAAAAAATTCAAATTTAATGATTTAAGGATATAATGCTTAGTTTGAGCATATACTATCCATTAAGTTTATAACTAAATCAAACAATAAAATGTTATGAGATATCTAAAAGGTTGGTTATATTCTTACAGACTTATTGAACAAGTTATTTGTTTCAATGTATACTTATAGGAGAATGATTCTCAAATTAAGTAGTGAGAGTAAGATTAAATTTGAAAGGGTCAAATCTCATGACAATAAATCCAATTGAAAATAGTGCCTTTGTTGATATATTTGATGTATATTTGAAAGGCTACAAGACATTGAAAGATTCACTTTCTTAATGAATTCAAGTAGTTTATTTTTTAGGTGATTGTATATTTATCATGTTTACAAGAAGGTTAGTGGGAGTATAGTTATCCCCTTTAGTAGGAGTATATAAAGACATATTGCTAACAGAGAACAATAATTATAAGTTTAAATTATTGAAGATATAATTGTACAATAACAACTCTCATTGGATATGAAAAGGTAATAGCTTAATTCTAGGAATTAGATCTATAGAGATAGATTAGAATTTTTTCACCTATTTTAAGTCCAAGTATATAAATAATTTACTAAAGTCGTTTAGTGTTTGGGATATAAGATACTTGCGAAGTATTAAAGATATCTATTATTTTATGTATGAGTTGATATTTGAGTTTAAGAAGGTAAGGATATTTACTTTAGAAGTAAATCCTAATTAAGGTCTATTTACTTAGAATAATATCATTTTATGGTTGGAAAGGTTCCAATACAGCAATGGTTGCTAATTAAGCCATAATCCATTTTTCATTTAGTGGAAATGATTAATTGGATCAATAAGTTCTTTAGTAAATTTGATATAATTCCTTGCATTGTTCAAGACTATAGAACATTAAAGCCATTAGGTATGTAGAAGGAGCTAAGGTCTCATCAAAGATCTAAAGATGTCTTTAGGCAAAATTTTCTTAATTATGATGATAATTAAGATGAAAGTTGTCAGATTTAAGTAAGTGCTCACACTATAGAGAATCTTATAGAATTCTATCATTAAACTATTGTCTCAGTAGTAGCATGATCATCATATGGTGATATGGTAAATGATACTTAAATGATTGGCTTATTGCAAACGGGAGATTGTTGGTTTATACCCTACAATCAATTGCTTTGGTCATTGTTAAGTGACAAACTAATGTGAAGGCATTATTTATCTTATACACATTTAGATGTATATGATAAAGTTCATGGAAAATTTAAAGGCATTATTTATCTAATTCTAATTCTAATTATGAATTATAATTATAATTGTAATTTATAATCATTGTCAACGTATTTGTGAACATAATGAATCACACATAAAGAACGAGTTGAATAGAGCAAAGATATTTTAATCAAGTTGGACTTTATTGTAAAGTTTGAGAAACTTTATAATTGAATATGAGATATTTAATAAATAAAGATCAATTTGAGATATTGGATCTTATTTAGGCATAATTAGTATTTAGTTAGAATTATTTGTAATTCTAATTAACGTTTAATGGAAATTAAAATTTAATTTCAATTAAATTACTAAAATGTCCAAAACTTATTATAAATAAGCTTAAGCTGTAATAAAGCTAGCACTTCTTGCTTAACAATCTCTATAAAAGTTACATAGTTCTCTTAACATATTTTGTAGATATCGTTAGAGGCCGGATACTTGTGCAGCTATAGTGGTTGAGATAAACCAATTTTGAAAATGGTTCGAGAGATACGACAAGAATATGATTAAGCTTCGGAATAAGATACGAATTACGATTCATGCTTTGTTATGATTTAATTGTTAATCATTTTATAGAGTTAAAGTAATCTTGATTTTCAAGAAATCAAAATAAGAAAAACTTTCGTAATTATTTTACTGCAATTGAGATCGAATCCCGTCTCGATTTTCCAATAGATATAACAGTGGAGTACGTAGTTGTTAATTTCAATGATTAAAAAACTCAACTAGTTTGACCGATTTAACCATAAAAACTTTAAATTGTTCAACTTTTCGGTTCAATTTATTTTAATAACTCTTGTTGTTAAAAATCAATTAATTTTTGTAAATTAATAAGTTCTTATAAATCAAAATAAATCAATTAATATTCATTTAAGAAATTTTTCCAGTTAAACTTCAAATTCTTTTACAGATAAGGACAATCTCTTTCAATTATATTTTAAATTCTTTAATTTTATTTAATCTTTAGTCAGTTTTATGACGGTCTAATATCGATTGAAGCTTTTAAATTTTAAACGTCTTATTTTACCAATTTAACTTCTGGTCCAGTTTTTAAAATATCGATTAATTCTTAAATACTTTTTTAAGACTTGGTTATAATTCAAATTTGTAGATATATCTTTGATTGTCTTCTTTTTTGTTAATCTAAAATCCTAAATACAATAATATATTTTTAAGTTTGTGATTTTAAATTTCGAGATATTTCCTAAAGACTTTTTTAATTATTAATTCTTAAATAACTCTCTAAGATTCTTATTTGAATTTAAATTGCATCCATAAAACCTTTATTTTTTATCTACAACCTCAGACATTTTTCTAAGTTTGTAGTTATTAATTCTTAGAATATCCTATTCATTTGAACCTCTAAATACTTTTCCCAATTCATAAATATTTATTTATAGATACCTTTCTATGATTTTCAGTTTCAATTCAAATCCTTAGATATCCAAAATGTCTCTTTATAACTTTAGCTTTCAATTCAAATTCATCAAATTCTTAGATATCCAAAATGTATCTTTATGACTTCGCTTTCAATTCAAATTATATGTATCAGTTTGAGTTTTTTTTAGTTTTGATCTTGTTTCTCAAACATTTCTTGAGCAAACGTCAATTTTGAACTTTTAATTATTAATTTTAAGTCTCAGATATCTTTACAAGATCTTAAATTTATTTATGCACCTTTTATTTATCTTTCTAGGCCTTTTCAATCCATATTTTTTGTTTTTAATTATTAATTGCCCACTAAAAATATGTCTTCATGCTCTTAATTTCATTGTTAATCTTTATAATATTAGTTTCAATATTAGATATCTCTATAATTTTTTAATTTTGATATCTTTTTATTGTTAGTTGTTCATTAGATACTTTCAAAATATTTTATTTTCAATCTCACTTATTAGATATTTTATAATTTTCTATTTTTAATTACTAGTTTTAAGTCCTAGACATCTCTCTTAAACTTTTATATCTTAAATATCTTATAGTTTTTTTTCATTTAATTGTGTCATTTTTCACTGTTAGTTATTCATCTTAAACATCTCTTTAAACTCTTCATTTCAATTTTATCTTTTAAATTGTTAGTTGTTAATCTTAAATATCTCTTCAAATTCTTAAGTTCATTTTATTCTTTTAATTTTATTTAAACATTTCCTTCTTTTAATTTTATTTAAATACTTAATTAACATCTCTTTAGGTCTTTTTATCATCTCATTGATTGCTACTAGTTAATCTTTGTCTTCTTACATTTAACATTGATATTAAATCATTAGTCACTTTTTATTAAAATTATTTATTTTTATTTTCATAGGTTAACTTATTCCAATTCTCTCATTCTATATGATAAATAAAATTAAGATCAATAGTGATTATGTACCTATTGTTATATAATATGTATGTATATAATTTTACTATTTTCATAACATAAAATGCATAAAAGGAGTAGTTGTAATCATATACTTTTTTAATGAATTTTTATTACTTTTAATTAAAAATTATTTAATTGATTCTTTTAACAAGATACTTCAATTTCTAAACCTTAGGCTGAATGTGAAGTCCACATAAATACACAACAAATTCATATTGATTTTGTAGGTTATTCTTTTTTCTAAAAAATAATAATTAAATAAAAATCTTCAATTTCCAAACAATAATGATAAGAAGAAACTCCTTGGCTCTCTTTTAATGAAAAAAAAAAGAGAACATACTCATCTAAATGAACACGAATTAAGTAAAAGCTCAGAAAGAGTCTTAAAGGAAGAAAACCTAATAAGTAACCATAATATTAATATTAAAACACTAAAATGTCATAAGTTTAACAACCATCTATGGCTAACTTCCTTGTTTTACTTCTCTTTCTCAACAAAATGACACAGGTTTTGCTCTCCATATCTTCCTTTAAGTAAGACTAAGTTACAAGAGACTTTCCCACTTTGTTTTTAAGTATATAATCCATATTCTTCTTGCCTATATTACTTTATAGTCTTAAATTTATCTTTGCTTTATTTTAGTTATCTACTAGTTTAAGTGCTATATTGGAATGTATTTATAAATATGTAAAGCAATGATTTGATCCATTTATTTAGGATTTGAACTCTCCATTTTAGCAGTATATTTTTATTAATTGGTGGCTTATTTTCTTAAGTTAAATATGTACCTATATTTGGCCTTAGGGTTGTCAATAATACACAAAATTTGTCTTAACCTGTCTTGAATATTTCCTCATTGTATTAGATCAGTGACAATAAGGAAAGGCGGGCATGGTTGATGAAGGAAACAAATCTCTCTCACCATATGCTATGAACTCGAATGATAGTGCTAGGAATATAATCACCTAGGTGCAATTGAAAGAGGACAACTATGATAAACATACTCGGGTTATGTGAGCCTTGTTGAGAAACAAGAAGAAATTTGGATTTATGGATCGAACAGTGAAATAATCCATTGATAACCTTCCCGAACTAAAGGATTGGTGGATTATGAATTCAATGTTTGTCTCATTGACACTTAACAAAATCGAGCTAAATTCTACTATAAATTATATGGAGATCATCACAAAGGATTTGTAGGAAGATATCCAAGAGTGATTTTCTATTGCTAAGTCCCTTGCATTAAGTATATCAAGGCCAAACTTATCAGCTACAAATAACGGGGACTTACAATTATGACCTATTATAGAATACTGAAATAGTTATAGTAAGAACTTGCAAACTATGATCAAATTTTGACGTGTCAATGTAGAGGATGCAAGTACAATATCACAATCAAACTTGACAAGAAACAAGACGAAGAAAAACTTCATCAAATTTTGATGGGGTTGTATGATGTGGTGTATGGAATGTTCATTCCAATATTTTGAGCATTGATACCTTCTCCAATGTTAGCAAAGCATATTCACTGATATGTTAAGAGGAATGTATCTAGACTATCTCATAAGGAAGGAGGAATGAGGAGAACTCATGAGCATTCCTATACAGGCTATTTTGACAGGTGGAAAATCTATAAAAAAAAAACAAGGGACAAGGGTATGGTGTGCTCCAATTATAAGCAGAATGGCTATAATGTTGAAAATTATTTTAAACTTATTAGGTACTTCGATTGGTGGGTGATTGATCTAAAGGAACTAGACGTGGGTCAGGTCATTGGTAGGGTGGAAAAAATATAGGACATGGATATGATGGTGCACCAAGGGATGATGCTACTTAGGTCATTGGCTAGTTTTCTTCATCATGAAAATAGACCTTTGCTCATATTGCAGAGATGGTAACATTTCAAACCTTCTTGTTAACAATAGCAAAGGGCTAGGAACTTCACTAGATCAATTTTCAAAATGCATTTTACATGGAGATTTAGAAGAAGAGGTGTATATGGAGATGCCTCCTGATTTTACGACTCAACAATTAGGGAAAGTATGACGGTTGCAAAAATCTCTTTATCGGTTACGACAAGCATCTCGATGTTTGTTTTCCAAAATTTCAACTAATTTTAAAGTTATACAAAATTTCTAAATCTCATTATATTTATTCATTGTTTAGTTTAAATTCAGACAAGATACAATTAATTATCTTAGTATATGTTGATGATCTTGTTATTACAGGAAACAATAGTACAATTCAAAAATTCAAGGAGTATTTACGTTAGTGTTTTGATATAAAAAATTTGTGAGTATTGAAGTGTTTCTTCATAATATAGTGTCCAATAATAAGGAGGGTATTTTTCTTTGTCAACACAAATATGTGTTGAATAGTACTAGAGAAGTCAGGTAATTAGGTGCCAAAACTTATGAATTTTTATGGAATATAATCATTGCTTGGCAATGATAGATGATGTGTTATTAGCAGATTTAAAAAAATATTGACTATTGGCAAGCAAGTTTATTTATTTGACTTTCACTCAACTTAATTTGTCCTATAATGTACATGTTTTCTCTTAGTTCACGCAACACCTGGGGGAAGAATATGAAAAGAGTCCTTATGCATGGTTTATTATTTGAAGAGTAGTCCTGGACAATGAATCCTTCTTTAAGCTAATTGTGACTTATAGTTGTATGCATATTGTGATTCAATTTTTTTTAACTCGACGATCTCTCACTGGTTATCTTGTTTTATTGGGACATTAACCCATTTCCTAGAAGACTAAGAAATAACATATAATGTCATAACCTTCTGTTGAATTTGAGTACAAATTAATGGCTATGATAACATATTAGCTAAAATAGTTAAAAGATATATTATTATTAATTTACAGTTTATGAGAAGAGAGAAAGATTTCCTTGATTGTCTATGCTCAGTTTCTCCATATTCTATTTACATTCTGAACCTATGAAGTTGTAATATAATAGTTAAGTAACATTGTATATCCCTGCAAATTCGGTGTTTCATGAGCACACAAAGTATATAGAAGTTGATTGTCACTTTATATGTGTTGAGATATAATATGGAAATATTGAAATTGTTCATATTCAAAGCTCTAAACAACTGACATATATTTTTATCAAAGCTTTTGGCAAATAACAGTTTGAGTACATTTTGCACAAGTTGGGTGTCTGAAACCTTCACATGCCAACTTGAGGGGAGGGTATTAAAATGTATATGTAAATATATAAATTAGTTATTTAATCTATATATTTAGGAGTTGAACTCTCTATTTCAGAAGTATATTTTTAGTGGTTGGTCACTTATTTTTCAGGCTAAGGATGTATATATTTGACCTTAAGATTGGTAATAATAATCAAAATTTTCCTAAACTTATCTTGAATATTTCCTCTTGTTATATATAATTTATGAGTTCTTAAATTGAATATTTTGCCTTTAAAAAATTGTCAATTAGGATACCAATTATTTCCATCACTTTTTTCAAAATAATTATACTTTAAGAAGAGAGCCAGAATAATAATCAAAGATCAGTTTAAAAGTAAATATCAAATTAAACTTCAACCAATCTACCCAACAAATATATTTAATTTTAAATTGGATCATACTTCAAATTATGTCCACACTTTTTATTGGTTATATTATTAACCGATACATATATGATTTTTTTAACTATTTCTATGCAAAATTATACTAAAAATTTCTTGTAAGTGACAAATTATAAACTTTTACTTTATTTAAATATCAAATATCAAATTTTGATACTTACGTGATTATTCAAAGTTTTAAAAGTTACATAATAATAATTATGAAACTGTCACTTTGTTAAGTGAAATCTTTTTTATTTATTTGAGGATGGTTTATCCTTATTTTTATTAATAAAATATTATACAAATGAAGAAGAGAAATTATAACTAGAAACACTTTGTAATCAAGTCATGTCAAATTTGCAACCTCATTATTACTATTATCCAAACTTTTTTACAAAAATGATGTCTTTCAAAATGAAAAATGTCAAAGCTTAGCATTTGGTTTAAGGGGTTAATGAACTACTCAATTTTTCAACATTTTATTTTTCATTCGTACAAAACAATTCAAATACAATGTTCCAATTCTTTCAGTTAATAATAAGTTGTGTTTAGCATGTTAGAATAAAATCAATTTTTCTTTATAATATATAAACAAATAACTTATTTAATTAATTGTGGGATTTTATATCTTTAAAACTAGAATTAAGTAATAAGAAAAAACTTTAAAATTAGTGATGTATAGGTAATTAACTCATAATGTTTTTTTAGAAAGTAATTAACTCACAATGTTATTTGTAAGTAAAGTTAAATTTTGAGTGACATGCTTTTTTAGTTCACTAAAAGAATTTATAAAGGAAAGGCATAGGCTAATGGTGTTTTTGGTAATGGTTAGATTACTGTAACGTAGCGATCGATGATACGGTTATTTGTAGTACTGTATTGGTACAAGTATCAACAATTCTAGTATAATATTAAATCAAATTTCAAAATTAAAAAAATATAGGATTAAATTAAAAAAAAAGTTCCTAACCCTAACAATAGTCACCCCCTCCCTCCCTTCCCCTCTCTTTTACTCACTCTCTTTGTCTCTGAGCTCAGCTACTCTCTCAGACAAATATAGATGAAAATTTTCATTCTCTTTAGGTTGTTGCTCTTGTCGTTGCCTATTGTAATTATTTTATGAAGTTAAGCAGAGTGCAACAATGATGATAGTTGTGTTGATAGAATGATAAGAGAAAAACCAGAAGAGAGAAAGAAAAGAAATCATAAGAGAAGATTTGAGAAAGGAAATCATAGTATTTAGTTTAACATATCCATATAGTCATTAGTGACAACTTTTATACACGTGATTAAATAAAGATTCAATATACGCTAGTGTATGATTACATATATGGAGTTTTATTTAAACATTGTGCATTGGTCTCGACATCATATTGCTAATTTTCTTAGTAAATTTGAATGATGCCTCCCATGTTTGGTTCATCTTCTTCGTTTAATATTGTAACAATTCACCTTCCCTTAACATCTTTGTCCACCAAATTAATGTTTGGAAATTGCTTCTGTAAGTCATACAAATGTTCTTATGTTGCACTAGTATGTTCCCCATCAAACGACTAGATTAGCAATTGGGTGACACTACGATTGTGCCTTTTCACCATTCTTTTGTCCACTACTACTTGAATTCTGTCAGTGGAGGTGAGAAATTTTGGTAAGTATGATGACACTCTCTCTCGACCCAGATGAGCCATCTTTAATTATGACATGTGGAATACAGGATGTATTGAGGATTTTGGTGGCAGTTCCAAATTATATGCTACTTTCCTGATTCGTTATGTAATTTACGGACCATAGTATAAAGGTGACAACTTCTGCGTTGAAGTGAGTGTTGTTTATATGGTTGTAGTTTTAGCAAAACCATTTCCTCTATATCAAATTCCCTTTTGGATTTTTTGGAATTAGCATACTGTTTCATCTTATTATGCGCCCTTTGTAAATGAAACTTCGTCGTATTCCCCATAAGGTCATGGTTCTGAAGAATTCGATCAAATTCAATTAATTTCGAGTCCCCCATTACATATGGCATGTAAACTGGTGGAGGATAACCATACAACACTTCCAAAGGCGTGGAGTTGATGGTAGAGTGATAGGTAGTGTTGTAACACTGTTCCGTGAGAGTCATCCACTCATTCCATTGCTATGGTCATTCACTATAAAAACAACGAAGGTAAGTTTCTTAAATTTTTTCACAGCTTCAATCTAGCCATCCAATTGTGGATGGTAGGTCGTTGAATATTTCAAGCATATTCCTTGCAATCGAAGCAACTCCTACCAAAATTTTCCCAAGAAAATAATGGTCCCGATCACTAATTATTGGTTCTGATGTGTCATGTAACTTGAACACATCATTGAAAAATAATTATGCTATATTACTTGCAGAATACAGGTGTTTCACCATAATGAAATAAGCATATTTGGTAAACCGATCAACAACCACGAAGATGGCTGATTTCCCTTTGGATATGGGTAATCCTTCAATAAGATCAACACTAATCTCTCGCTAACTTCCTTATGGAATTATAATCAGTTACAGTAGACCTGTATATGCTAAATTTTATTGCTTGTGCTTTTGACATTTCATGCAGTTTTGTATATAGTTATGGATGTCTCTAGCCATGTCCTTCCAATAAAACAATTTTTGTAACTTTTTTGTAGTTGCCAATACCCGCTGCATGTCCTCCTATGGAGTCATTGTGACTGATTTTAATGATTTGTTGTTGGGCCCCGATTCGTATTAGGCACGTTTAAATTATTTTGAGACATGTTTATATTATTTTGAGGATTTTAGTTTGATAATTTTCATCTGATTGGAATAAATT
>JANIHZ010127781.1:0-12430 GCA_027478365.1 Erythroxylum rufum | reverse complement strand
TACTGTGACAACACAAGTGCCATCAACTTGTCGAAGAACCCTATACAACATTCGAGAGTCAAGCATATCAAAGTTAGACACCATTTTCTACGAGACTACATTCAGGGGAAGATCGTGAGTCTTCAGTTTGTTGAGACGAACTATCAGTGGGCGGATATCTTCACTAAGGTTGAGTGAAGAAAGATTCAAAGAAATCAGACAAAACCTTAACATGGTGATGTTAAGTGATCAATCTTCTAACACGTCATGCCCTAGATAAAAGGTCGTAAGAGTTAACAATAACAGTAAGTTACAGACGGTAACTTCTGTCACAAGAAAGTTTTGGAGGGAAAATTTCTCATAGCCGTGAGAACACCACCTATTCTAGAACACTCTTGACATACCCTGTCACTCGACCTTTGAAGAACTCTCAACAAAAGCTTTTCATTACTCTGTTTGGATAACAATCCTTCTTTGCTCACTCTCTCAACCTCAGAAATTGACTTCACTTCTTTGAGAAAGATATTTGTGCATTCAGAATCGAATGGGGCCAGCAATGACCAGTGAAAGACTTGCTGATTTTGAGTTCTTGAAGTAGGACAAGATGGATATTGAACCGGAGATTGTGGCAGTCGGGTGAAGGAATTTCTTTCAAGTTCATGAGATAGTCTACACGGATGAAGTATATGACTTCTGGAAGAATATGCAAGTGGTAGAAAATACTCTTGTATCAATAGTGGATAGATTGTCGATTATAGTGACACTGGAGTTAATCGAGAAGGTCACTAAATGTCCATGTGTTGGTGAGAAGCTCACGAGTAAAGCGTGATGGATGATGCATGCTAGCATGAAGGAGTTTCAGATCAACCGACAATTATATGGAAGCAATAACCCAAAGGAGAAGAAGGCCTCAAGTCTTATGCCAAAGGCTAGAGTTCTACACTCACTTCTTTTCCATTGTGTTCTACCAAGAACAAGATCGAGGCATCTGGTGACAATGTTAGATAAGCAATGTCTATTTTATCTACTCAATCGCCAGCCTATAGATCTACCTTTTCTCATTTTCCAGTATATGATAAAGTTGAAGAAAGAATCGACTGCCCTACCATATGGAATGTTGCTGACTAGAATATTCAGAGATTCTGGAGTCCTTCTAGAGAGAGGAAATAGGATGAAGGTAAATATCAGAAGCACCATCAATTCTGCAACAATTGGTAGAATGGGCTTGAAGAATCTGGAGAAAGAAGAAATAGATTCTTAGTCGGTAGCAAGGATTAAGGGGGAGCGTGCTAAAAAGGGAACTCCCTCAAGAAGGTCAAAATCTCAATCTACGGAAAGAATGTCCGAAGAAAGAGAAAAGAAATCGTTAGATGAAGAAAGGAGAATTAAGGCGATTTCTCATAAAGAAGGAAGCCAGATGCGGTATATAGAGAAAGTGTCCTTAAAGAGAAAAGGGGAGACACTTCTTTCGGAGATACCTAAACAAGCGAAAAGGTCCCCCAGAGTACGAACCCTGCTTCAGCAAGAGGAGAAGAAAGGAAAAGAGTTGACTCATGGTGGAGACTCTGAGAAGAAAGCACCATAGGCAACCAGGTCTTTGGTCTCAATCTTAAAGGAAGATTCAGCTAAATTGGCTAAATAGACGGAGATAAGGGGAAATTGGAGTTTAAGAAGAAGAAACTCCAACCTCAACAACAGACTCTGAGATTGGTTGAAGAGAACAAAAAGCAGAAAACCAGTGAGAAGAAGAGCACTCCTACTGCTGTTCAGAAGAAGAAATCAGTTGAACGCAGTCCAACATAGGTCAATTCTTCTCAACCTTTGAGGAAAAAGGATTTGAGAATGAAGATTATTGAAGAAGTTCAACCTGTTAAGAACGATTTCTCTATAATCATCAGAGAAACCCCAAAATGGTCTGTCAAGGTACAATTTCAACCAATCTTGGTAAATAGTGGGACAATGCATCTGTTGAATGATGAAGAAATAAGTACGTTTAGTGTTCTGCGGGATAAGAGAACCAAACCATACCCCACACAGATGACAAGGCAGAGGTACACTGTCTTAACAGTTACAAAGAGAACTGTGATCAAGATTGTGCCTGACATATAACCAAGACCTTACATTGTTCGCAATAAGAAAAAAGGGGAAGAAGAAACTGCACCCTGAAGGGATAACAAGTGATCTGATAGAGGAACAGATCGAGGCCAAAGTGAGAAACATTGAAGAGGCGTGCTATGCAGCCCAGCATAAAGGAACTTATGTGTCTCACTACATTTCGAAGGCATCATGAAGCAATTGTGGTCGACGAACTACTGAAAAATCTTCTCAGGTAGTTGGAAGAATCACAGAGGGGCAGTACAGATCCATCAGGATTGGAGATGTCAGTTACACTATAGAGACACTTGTGCACCTCATTATACACATTAGACCCTTGAGTACTGTGTCTTCAGTTAGAGATGTCCTACACCTGTTTGTAAGACAAATCCCACGACTACCCAGCCCTGATGACCTTGATCTCCCGGAACTGAACCTATCTGTCAAACTTCCTACCTTTACAATTACTGGATCAGGTGTTATATCTTCAGATGCATATACTACGACCGTTCGTCTTGAAGTAGTACAGCAGAAGCATGATGAAGACATTGAAGATAAAGATGAAGATCTGCGTGCTTTAGTTAACTTGTATAAGGAAGCAGAGTATATTCGCCAAGACATCAAGTTACTTCGCACTGAATTAAAGGACATGTTTTCTAAAGTTATGAAACACCTAAGGTCATGATTTTTTGATCAATAACAAATAGGGGGAGAAAGGAGAAAAGGAGAAAGAAATGACAAAGATAGGGGGAGAAAAGAGAAGAGAAGAATAGAAGAAGAAGAAGAGGAATGTATAGACTACAATTCTTTTTCAATTATATTGTATACCGTCCTATAAATAATACTTTCTTTCTAACAACTATGATTATTTATTATCATCAAAAAGGGGGAGACTGCTAAGTCAAAATGATTTTACGATTAATAATTTTGATGAAGACCAAATAATAATAAATGAAGAAAGTAAGATGAAGCGTGGAGATACTAAGATGAAGCGAACCAAGAAATGAGACGGAACAAAAATGAGACGAAAGAAATGAGATGGAAGCAGAAAGGAAAAATAAGACAGAAGAAATGAGACGATAGAAAAATGAGACGAAAGAAAATGAGATGGAAGAAAATGAAACGGAAGAAATGAGATGGAAGAAAATGAGACGAAAGAAATGAGACGGAAGCGGAAAGCAAGACGGAAGAAAATGAGATGGAAGAAAATGAGACGGAAGAAATGAGATGGAAGCAGAAAGCAAAAATGAGACGGAAGCAGAAAGCAAAAATGAGACAGAAGCGGAAATCAGAAATGAGACGAAAGAAACTAAGACGAAGACCCGATACCATATCGGATGATTAATCAGTTTGAGTTAATTACAGAACTCAATTGAATAACTGTTTCTTCAAAGATCAAGAAACAAGAAGAAAGAAGCAGTTATCAAGAAGCGGTTGAAGATGAAGGCTATAAATATGAGGCGAAGTCGAAGACTGCAGAAGTGAGCGAAGTTAGTGAATTTTACAGGAGCAAGAGATTCTAAAGCTATAAATATTATTGTACTAAATCTTAGAGCTATTTTTTGTCTGTAACAAAGCTCAAAACATCTTTCGGTAGAAAGAAGAAAAGCTAATAGCTTGAAGAGGCTAAGTGAGAAAAGAATACTTGCTGTAAGAGACATGAAGAGGGTCGATGTAAAGAATACTTATACTTTTGAGAAGAATAGTGAAATCTCATAAAGGATTCTGAGGATTGGACGTAGCCCATGATTTGGGTGAACCAGTATAAATCTGCTATGTCAACTCTCAACTCTTAACTTTTACTCTAATTGTTTTTATACAAGTACTTAGAAGCGAATTGTAATACTTAGTGATACTATTATTCAAAAGTTTTGAAATAGCAAGTCTTTCAAAGAAGTTTGAAAAGGGGATTGTTTTCGAAAGAAAAAAATACACAATTCAACCCCCCCTTCTTGTGCGTTTTGTATATCGAATATTAAGTCTTTACTAACGTGTGATTTACTTCAATTTGAACCACCTTGAGCACAAGAAAAGTGTCGAGCTACCAATGTTAAAAGAAGCGTTGCATGAGAGGCAACTCATAGATTGTTAATTCCATGTTATTTCTTTTGACGTTTAGATAGTTTGAATTTCGTAGTTAGGTTATTTTGTTTCCAAATAAGGTCAGGAAGGTATAGGACTTTGATATGAGTTAGATGATCGAGGAAATAAGTAAAAAAAAGAGGTGAAAGAGCTATAAAAGAGTTAGGAAGAGATCTCGGGAATGTGTAGAAGGACAAAAAAAGAAAATATTGGAATATCAATGGAACTAATGCTAAGTCACGATCGTGGCTTGCGGCAGGGTAAAATTGTCCACGTGATTTTTAGCTAAAATTTTTACCATTTTACCTTTCCTTCACCTATATATTCATTTCATACTTAAATTTTTCACACTTTTATTTTAACTTTATCTATCCAAGTTTAGAACCTCCAAACACTCTCACCTCTCCCTAACCAACTTCCAAATTTTCACTTTATTCCAACCACCACCTAGTTACAGTCCACTATGTCACGCATTAAGCAGTCAGCAAAGCATAACCAACCATCGAAAAGAAATCAAGTCTCGGGCCCAGGGCGACGAATTTTGAAGCACCCTTCTCGATCTACATAGAGGAGGAAGGTATTCGATTCCAATCCCTTAATGTTAACCAGATGGTAGTCCCAAAATACTCTAATTTTGATACGCTTGATAGGCTAGAATTATGAGATAGGGTAAAGAATTCAGTAGAAAGAATTTAGTGGGGAAAGTTTATACACTTCCAATATCCTATCTACAAGAAGCTCACCCTCAAATTCTTCACTTCCCTTCATTTCGAACCCAATAACCCTAAGGAAATGTGGTTTAGGTTGTGGGAATAACCTTATAAGTTGAACATTGAAATCATGTGATATTTACAGTTTTCCCGAATCTTCCATTGTCAATTAGCATGATGGTTTTCGTACTCCTTGCTCTTGGAATGAGCTTACTAGGTTAGAGCGGTTCGATGCTAAGAACAACACAATATAAACCCATGAGCACTTGTTGTTATATAAATTCATGTGTCAAATGGTTTTTGACAAATTAGAAACCAACAAGTGCTCAACGAAGAAAATTTTATGTCATGGTGCATGGATCACAACATCTCAGTGTGCACCTCCACATATGTAATTAATTTTATTGTTGCGACTCTATATAAGAGGAGCAACAATTTGGGTATGGGTTACTTGGTTTTCGCCATTGCTGAGTACTATGGCATGGATTGTAGTGATTTAACCATCTACCTCCTGGATTTTCTAAATCATCATCACTAATGGCGTGTTGAAATCCTAAAGTCCCATAACATGGAACTCCAGGACATCAGCCACAAAATTCATGTGAAGATCAGGGCTAGTCAGGCAAGTTCTAACACAACACCACCTCAGCAGGCAGAAGAGAACTCGACTAGCGAGGAGTCTAATGAGGAAGAAGACATAGAAGAACCTAGTTGGAAGAAAGTGCTCGATAAAATCTCCGCAAACACCAAGGTAATTACAGACACACTTGACGAGAACTCTAGAAGGATGAAGGAGGTGGCCCACACACAACGACGCTAAAGCCAGGATATACGCCGAATTCATCAATACTTTGAAGCTCAAGGCATTAAACTGCCACTTCCAACACCATCCCCGCCTCCATCACCGTGAGGCTTTATTTCCCCCTTTTCTTTTAAAGGAGTCTTTATTTTTGTTTTTGTTTTTGTTTTATTTTATTTTATGTTTCTTCCTTCCATGTGTGTTTGTTTTTCTCCTTCTCACATTGAGGACAATGTGGTGTTCAAGTGTGGGGAGGATTGTGTGTTTCATTTTGAGAGTGAATTTTG
Organism: Erythroxylum rufum; assembly: GCA_027478365.1. Taxonomy (NCBI): domain Eukaryota; kingdom Viridiplantae; phylum Streptophyta; class Magnoliopsida; order Malpighiales; family Erythroxylaceae; genus Erythroxylum; species Erythroxylum rufum. Next base: position 6,479 of record JANIHZ010127781.1, on the reverse strand, counting down.
TAGATTGCATGATAGTTTGTTAGGTTGCATATTGTGAATTGTGTGAATGTGTCGATGGCTTAGATGGAATGAAATTTATTTAATTTTGAACACAATTTATTAGGTTGCGAATAGTCATTAGCTTCTGAAATTAGCGATCTGAGTTCTTTGGCTAAATATGCAAGTTAATTAGGATTTAGTGTTAGTTTATCACCCTATAAGTTGTCACATTCATTCATAATTTTAGGTCCTTCGACTAAAGTAGTTTTGCTAGTATTTTTTTCATGAAACGAGTAGCTAAAGCAATAAGGTAGGCATTAAATAATAATTAAAAATGTTTGCAAATTTTAAATAAATAACTATTCCGCTGCCCTTTGGGTTATGAATAGAGCTAGTAGCCAGTTGAGAACGTGATGTAGCCGAGTAATCGAATCAACACGCATCACAAATGTGTCTCCGCGTCAAAAGGCTATAACAACGTTCTAACCAAGTAACTTAATAAAAACATGACTTAGTCGAGTAACCGGATTGACATTCATCACCAACGTTTGCCTCCGTATAAAAAGACTAGGTTCATGTCTACAAAAAGTAATTAAAAAATGTGTTTTCTAATAAAAACCTACTGAACTTGCAAGTAGCTTAACTTTTCATTAAAACGTACTTAGGATTAGTTACGAAGTTTGAATAACCAAATAATTATGAATGTGTATGTACAATTGAAAGGGGTGAATAAACTTGACATTTAAGTTTTGATTAATATGTATATTTAGTCCAGAGCTTCTATACGCGAATTTCACATGTTAATGATTTAGAACAACTTGAATAACTGTGTTTAAAATTAAATTTATTTCATGAAGTTGAAGTCATTGTCTCATTATTGCATTGTGTGCTTATGATTTTGTGTTGTTTGTTTTCTTGTTTGCTTAAGGACAAGCAAACATTTAAGTTTTGGGATGTTGACAAGTGTAAATTGTATCATGTCTTAGGGCATAGTTTCATAGGTGTTTAGCCATTAATTTAATCATTTAGTATATGTTTAGGTTAGAATTGTGTTAGTTTGTTAATTATTTATTTTTAAGTGTTTTATGGGTTAGTACAAGTCCTTGAGCTTAAATATTATATTTTTGAGGTATCTTAATGTGTTTATTAGTGTTTCTGGGTCAACATTAAAAAACGGAGGAGTTTCGGAGACATTTGGGCCAAAAAATGACCCACAATCTTGGCATGTTAGGCCAGGTTCATGAAAAAAGCTCCAGATTTGGCCCATGATCGTGGCTAGGAAATGGCCCATAATCATGGCCTGCATGTCACGATCGTGATAAAAGGCTCAAATGTGAGCCACGGTCGTGGCTTGCATTGGGCAGACGCGCAAACACTCACGAACGTCAAGTTTTGAGGGATTTGTTTGAACCTTTCGAATCCCAGAAAAAACCGTAGGGTTACCTAAAACATAAGAGGATATAAAAAGAACTAAAACAGACAGAGAATGGGCTTTTTGCATCAGCCACTTTAAGAAACCCCAAAGAGAGATCATCGAGAGATAGAGGAAGAGAAGAAGGAAGAGAGAAGAGGAGAAGAAGCTGACTCAAAGTACTTCCCAGATTAAGAGGTTTCTTGATGTCGCTGCCTCCTCATCCATTTTAGATTATATTTCTTGTTCTTTTCAGTTTTATTACGTATATAATTGGATTGAATAGTTGATGATAGGATCTAAAATATCGAGGATGTTCTAAACTCACCTTTGGAATTTTATTCTTGAATTAATGAGAATCAGATTGGTTATGTGTTTATTGGATATTGTTGTCGTTTGATTTTGATATTGTATAATTTAATAATAAAATAAGAGGGTGAATTAAATGAAAAACGATTAAATTAAACTTATGAAAGTTAAGTGATTTAGTATAAACCAAAATTAAATCAAATCGATAATCTGTACAGAGAGAGAGATCTTGTATAGGTTTCCGATAATTTATTGGAAAACGTCAGAACTAATTAGAGTTTTGGATAGGTTGTGAATTGAGATATTGCAACCTTCATAGTATGATTAGGGTTTATAATTTAGGGTTAATGGTTATAACTCGAGAGAGAGTAATCAACCCTAGGATAGTCTAGAACCAACAATCTAATAATTTATAATCAGTTAGGTTAGTATTAAGAATAGGAAAAATTCCCTTTATCTCAATTGGTAATTTCCTTCAGTTGATTCTTGGGTGTTGCAAACTGCTTAATAATTAGTATTTTCATGTTTAATTCTTAATTTGAATGATTGAATTAAGTTCTCGTATTAGTTTCGTTGCATCTTGAATTTATATTATTTATTTCTAGCCTTAGATTTTAGGATTAGATTAGTTCCCTCTTCATGGGATTGACGCCTTTAGTATTATACTAACGAATCATGCACTTGCGGATTATCGAAGGTTAATAATTAAAACTTACACACAATCTAACCCCAATCAGTAGGTTTTAATCACATCATAATCTAGTGAATAAAATTAGTAGGGAATTCTAGAGCTTCCAAGAAAATATGTATGAAATCCCAGTTAATAGAGTCAAAAAGCCTTGAAGAAATCTATTTTCTAGTAGCAAGTTTTAATATTTTTTTCCAGAATTATACTCTTTCAAAATCTCTTACATAAGTAATATATTATCCTCTATTGATCTACCTCGTATAAATGCACTCTAGGTAGGATTAATTACTTAAGATAAAGTAGACCTCAATCTATTAGCAAAGAGTTTGACAATTACCTTGTAGATTGTGTTACAGTAAGAAATGGGTTTATAGTCAGCCAAAGTATCAAGATTTAGCTTTGAAGGAATCAGACAAATGTAAGTGTGGTTTATCTGCTTCATCATTTTACAAGAGGACAAGCACTCTAAGACTTCTTCGGTAAACAACTTGTTCGTAATCTCCCAAGTTTTTTGAAAATATCCAATAGTGAACCCATCAAACCCTGGAGATGTAGAGGGATGTAAGTTAAATAAGATCTGCTTAACTTCCAAGCTCGTAAATGGAGCAAAGATTGAGGCCTTGAGTTCCTGCAAAAGGGGGCTATCAAAGAGATCATGAATAGAGTGAGTTTCATATGAACTTACTTCAGTGCCCTAGAAAGAATGCTCTTGTAAGTCCAGCTATAGAATCTTGATCAAAGTCTGAGTTACCCGAGGGTCTTTAAGTTCGATAATCATATTTCTATTCCTTCTTGCAAGTAGAGATGCATGGAAGAATTTAATGTTGGAGTCACCATCCTTTAGCCAATTTATCTGAGCTTTCTATTTTAAGATTGAATTCTTCAAATTCAAAGCATTATGATGATCCTTTAATCTAGCACTTTCGGTCTACTTCAATAGATTATTATGAGGAGATAGATAGCAAGCTTTTTAAGCCTCAGAGAGCAACTGTTGAGTGACTTTGGTCAGCTTATGATTAGTTTTTAGGAAAGCTCTAAGTGAATGTTTACCAAATCCATATTAAGTGGAAAGGATTTAAAACCTTCCATATTGTAATTCCAACAAGAATTTACCAAATCCATAAACCCATCCTTATTGAACAAGGCCAATAAAGAATCTAAACGGAGCTCTAAGCTTGTTAACAGTTTGGATGTTAAGAATGCTAATAGAGGAATGGTCTGAGAATGTATTTTCCCTAAAATTAGTATAAGAATGAGGATATTGAACAAACAACTATGGTTTACTAAAGCTTGATTAAGCTTTTTTATATAAGCATTTGACCTTATTGTTTGTTAGACCAAGTAAATAGCCTCCCCTGGAATCTCAGACCTGTGACTTTAGCTTTATAGAACAAATTTAGTAACTCACATCCTATTGCTATGTGAAACCCTCGACCTCCTTCTACTTCTTCATCAGTAAGAATGCAATTGTAATACCTGATTAAAAGCCAAGGTATAGTGATTGTAGCTAACATAGAACGCAAGGTATGCCATAGAGAGGCTCTTTGAAATTGGAAATTGGAAGCATATATTAAAGATATAACAAATTCAATGAAGGCCCTATTCAACTTGCCATTCAAATGGATAAGTTGCTCCATTTCAGCAACTACATGGATTGTTATTTTATTAGAGTCAAAGAAGCAAATGATCTGTCGATTATAATGCAAGGCATGGTTTGAAATAGCTTACCAATTAGCTCCCAAAAGTCTTGATATAGAGACCATATGTGCAGGCTTTATTTTAGTTTCTAAAAGCCCTACTATAAAACACTTTTTTTCTATAACCATCTCCATAACCATTGCTTTCTTAAGAGGGTTATTTAACCCCCTAACATTCCAGACTATAATCATTTAGGGAAGCTTCCCCCTTCGTGGCCCGTCACCTTGAGGATCTCCTTTTCAAACTAGCTGATTATGTTGCTAATTTCTCTTATGGCTTAGCCTCAGCCTGAATTTCAATTCTCACGTGGACCATGTGCTCAGTAACTATTCCCCCTCCATAAGTAGCTTAATCTAAACATTAGAATCATTTAGAGGACTAATTTTATTGTTGTCTATTATTAGCTCACATTTTGAGCAGTCCACTAGTTCATATATTTGAGCTTCCTTTATCAAATTGTCATCTGATATTTTCCCCTAGACTATAGTGATGGATTGAGAATTTTCTGATAAAATTTCATATGTAATCAGCTTAGAACACTACCTTTGAATCAAATCTTCAATTGCCTGAATAGGTAAGACTACTTCCCTGTCCTCTAAACCCATATTGACCCCCTATTCAAGCCTATTTGTTGATGATTCATTGATCTAAGTGACCCCAATATGTGTTTGCTTGCTATCAATTTCTCACACTACTAGATACGCCCTGCTTGATACACTATAATTCTTATAGTCTAATTGCTCAACTGATTCTTTTCCCTATACATTCAAGTTATCATATGGCATTCTCACCAAATCCAATTCAATGACAACAATAGTAGAAATATTTATTATTTCCTCATTTTGCATATCCAAGCTAACTTTAAGAAGCTCTGCCTCATTCGCAATCAATACATCACCTTGCACAAGAATGGTCCTCTCTTAGGAAAGCTTTTAATTGATGGAATTCTACTTCAATTTTACATTGGCAGTAAGCAATTCATTGCCTATTAGGCTAAGATTTTCCAAGTGCCCCCTCACTTTAACTATTGTTTTTCCTTTTGAGATCTCTGGTTCATTAAAATCCATTAGCTCATTGTGACTCCCTGATGTAAACAGTTTACCCATTGGCTTCTAGTTTTTCTTCACTATGTTGGGCTTCCTAGTGAGCTATAGCATACTTTGTAAGCTCACCATCTTCTCCTAACTTCATAATAGGCAGTTGATCAGGGAGAGTAGAGTCTCTTCTCATATTTATGCAAAGTTTAGAAAAACACACTCTTTCTATATTAGCGGTTTAGGCATCCATTCTTAGAGGCTTTCGTAGTGAGCTTTCTAGAAAGTTTAATTCTTCAACTATCCATAATTTAAGAGGAACATTATGAAAATTAACCCATAACCTAATAACATAGTTACCTGAATTGAAGTCAAAACTAAGACTCCAACATTGAATGAACATCGGTTGTCCACTGATGTGTCACGGACCCTATTCCAATTTTTCACTAATGTTACTCTCGGTAGAAAATTCACTGGAATCCTACCGTGATTGAATCACCTGCGCAGTAGAAAATAAAAAATTTTATAGATTCCGAACGGATCCCTATAATTGAATAAACTTAAATAAAACATAAAACGATTTAGAAATCATACCTTGTTCGCTTTTCTATTGAAAAATCTTTAAAACTTTTTCTGATTGATCAATCATAAGTTGTTCAAGTGTTCAGCTTCTGATGGTATCCACAGAGCAATTCTCAAATTGAATTGAGAGGAAGAATTAAAAAAGTACTAGCTCCCAAAAAGCTCTTCCCTTTAAATAGAAAACCATAAGAGTCTTTTATTAAAATTAAATCACTTTAATTATAATTAAAATCAAATTCTAATTATAATTAATTTAATTTTAATAAAATCAAATATCTCATATTTAATCCACAAAGTTTCTCAAACTTTATAATTAAGTCCAACTTAATTAAACTGATTTTTCGTTCACAAATTGCTCTTTGACATGTGACCCATTAAGTTCCTAATAAATTGGCAATGATTATAAATTATAATTCTAATTCACAATCAGAATTAGATAAATTAAAACTTCAATTAATCATATTTGACGTCTAGCAACATGTCATGATTACCCAAATATGAGGAATGTCAAGGTGATTGACTTAACCCTTCCATGTATGGCCATAATGTATAATTTAATCCTTTTGTCATTCAATTTTCTAATTGGATAGAATATGGATATAGTTTCTACTCTTATCATCCAATCATGTTCGTTCTTGCTAATTAGTAATTGATTTATAATTGACATTTGAAAACTCCTTTTCAAATATCAATTCACTCTGCTGATCGCGCGGCTTATCGTTCAATTTAGAAATTGATTCTTGGAAACCGGTCAAATAAAATTTATACCAAGAATTGC
>JANIHZ010127764.1:0-12433 GCA_027478365.1 Erythroxylum rufum | reverse complement strand
TAATTAGACTGTCTCTGTCTCTCTCTGGGGATACTCTTCTGAAGTAACAGAGAGAAGGCGATCATGGGTTGCTTTCTCTGTTCTGGAAAGTCAAGAAAGAACCAAAAGAAACCCCAGAAGAACAACAACAACAAGTCTGATGATCAGATCCCATCATCTTCGGGTACTTTTAAGTAGACGATACTTCAAAGTTTGCTTCTTCTTTTTTCCCCCCTCTGCTGTATTGGTTCATGTATCGTTTTAAAGTAGTTATTTCATGTAAAGTTGGTGAATTTCATGAGAACTGGGTCACATTCATCAAAGTTTGAAGCTTTCTTTGCGAGGGTATTGAAGTATGTGTTGATCTCGATTGGACACGGGGATTATTGTTGGTGAAGCTAATTTAATAACAGTTTTGCGCTAATGTGGTTTAGTTTCAAGGTCATTTTTTGACCTGAAGGTGATGAATTTCGATCGTAGTCGTTTCTATCCCTTTTGAAGCCCAGGGATCTTTTAAAATTTCTCGGATAGATTCCCAATCTGTGGGAATCAATTACATATTAACGGTGTAGATTCAGTGACAATTTATCTGAGTAGTTCTGTTTGTATATATAATTTTTGGTCGGGGAAAGGTACTATCAGTCAAAAACGGGGCTTTCACTAGGCATGTGGCCTAATTGTCAGCAGACTTATACATGCAATCATTCTACCTCATGAAGTTGGTTCACAAAATGTGTCTTTTTTTTATTTAGGGTTGTTGAGTATTACTAAGATTGCGATTATTTTGGCGAAACCCTCCAAGTGTTCATCAGTGTTTCATTTCAACGGTAGTCCGGCATTGTGGGATATCTTGTTACACTAAGTTCACAGTCGGCCCCTTGTTATTTTTTTCTTAAATGATTGATTGAAATTCTAAAGGTACATGTGTGCTAATTTGTCATGAAAGAGTGTTTCATATCATTTTATTGTCGAGTATTCATGGTCGTTCTAAATTTTGGGAAGCAGGCAATACTGGTTAGACCGATGGAGATAGGTATGCAAGGGGAATAATCCAGTTGATCGTTCCTAGATGATCGTTTTATCTTCTGGTTCTTGTTATGTTTCTCAAATTTGGATGACAAGATTTTTTAGACGACCTGGTTCATAACTGTTTTTAGTTCAACTGATGTGATAGTGGGTACTATTTGTTGTGTTTCAAATTATTGGTGGGTTGATTGTAATGCATATTGTTGTTCTACTGTTTTATGCAGAGAAGGTGAAGGTAAACTTGACCTTGGATATTAAGAAGGATATTCCTAAGGAGGGAGGCACTGATCATATTGCTGCGCATACATTTACATTCCGTGAATTGGCTGCTGCAACAAAGAACTTCAGGGCAGATTGTCTTTTGGGTGAAGGAGGTTTTGGCCGAGTATATAAAGGAAGATTGGAGAGTAACAATAAGGTTTGTTGAACTAGTTGGATTCGGCTTTTTGAATGAAGATTTACAAAAGGACAATTCCTTGTATCTAATCATTGTTTGTAGATGTAGATCAAATCGTTCCCTGGAAACTTTATCTCCTTGATTACCTTATGATGCTCATATCCAAGAGAAGAACTGATTGATCGTGGAAAGATAATAATGAAACTTGTCAGCTCAAAGGATCAAGAGGAACATTTGAGTAATTGATTCTAATTTCAAGATATTGTGAATCCATTTGACCCAAAACTAGATTATTGCTTCAAATTTTAGACTGAACACCTTTTTATCTTTGGCATTGTAACTATTAGTTCAGCACAGAATGTAATGCTCCAAATGACCTGAATATTTCTTTGATACGTTGTAGGTTGTTGCTATTAAGCAACTTGATCGCAATGGGCTACAGGGGAACAGGGAATTCCTTGTTGAAGTATTGATGTTGAGCCTACTTCACCATCCAAATCTTGTTAACTTGATAGGGTATTGTGCTGATGGAGACCAAAGACTTTTGGTTTATGAATACATGCCGTTAGGATCTCTGGAAGATCATCTACATGGTAAGTTCTCAAATAGTTGATTTATAGTTGTTAGGCTTCAGAAGTTTGATACTCTCTTTAAGATGGTAAAAATATTAATTAATGAGTCAAAGAAGGGAGGTTTTGTTAGATAAATTACAAATTAGAAGGAAGTGCTATGAGAATACATGTGTTTTGTTCTTATCTTGAGTGCGGTTAGAGAAGCGTACAGATATTCCATATTCATGTGAATGTAATATTTCTTTCCAATCACTTTGCTAACTGTTCACAAGTCATTGCCTAGTGGCCGCCCATTTTATTGATCGCTTTGAGCATCTTTATACTCATTGAAGGTTAATGTTTTTTGACATACATCAGTAATTTTCTTCTATTGCATTTATATTTTAGATCTGCCACCTGATAGAAAACGACTTGACTGGACTACGAGAATGAAAATAGCTGCCGGTGCTGCTAAGGGCTTGGAGTATTTGCATGACAAAGCTAACCCCCCTGTGATATATCGTGATTTGAAATGCTCGAACATTTTGCTTGATGAAAATTATCATCCCAAGCTCTCTGATTTTGGGTTGGCAAAATTGGGTCCCGTTGGAGACAAGACTCATGTTTCCACTAGAGTGATGGGAACCTATGGATATTGTGCTCCTGAATATGCAATGACGGGTCAGCTTACGCTAAAATCAGATGTATACAGTTTCGGTGTTGTACTTCTTGAAATCATTACCGGGAGGAAAGCTATTGACAATTCCAGAGGCGGCGGGGAGCATAATCTAGTTGCATGGGTAAGACACTTGTGGCCTTTTGTAAACTTAAGTTCCATCTTATCATTGCAGTATTCGGTCTGAAATATCATTGCAGTAGTCAGTTTGAAGTAGCTTCTCACTTCTGTGAAAGTATGTTTTCTTTATTGGCATGGCATGAACCACTTCTGATCTATTGTATGCTCTTGGATATTATAACCTTTTAAGACCAGCAATGGTTAATTTGACTTTTGTTTCATATGGTATATTTGGACCTGAAATTGATGAAACGACAAATTCCTTAATTCACCATTATTTTACAATCAAACCATGTCTGAAGAACTACTTCTAGATAGTGCTAAGATAATGAAAAGACAAACCGGTACCCCGTAAAGAGGAAAGACAACTAGTTGACTATCTTTGGAAATCAGATTAAGTCTGTGGTGAACTTCATTGTCGGAACTTCAACAGACTTACAATGTGAATACTCTTGAAATTCATGTAGAATTAGGTAGCATACTGAGGTTATGAACTTGTGATAAGTATTATACTCTTTTCATTGAGGGAGTTTTCTCATCTTATAATTAATTGATTCGGCGTGGACAAACTTGCAATTAAGTGCTTCTTCTTCTCTTTTTCCTTCGATTTCAGAGCTGAGTTTCCTCAAGATTTAATAGTCTGGGTCTTTACTGGGTGAGAGTTGTAGTTGATCCTCAGGCATATTTGCCCATTTATCAGTTGCTGGTATATTGTTTCAAGATGTTACTCACTTTATGCAGTCCAACCTAAGTAAAATATTTAGTGATCTGGATAGTTTTGCTTTTGAATCTTGATCTAATGTCGTTCCCGTGATGCAGGCACGGCCATTATTCAAAGATCGACGGAAATTCGCCCAAATGGCCGATCCACTTCTCCAAGGTCAATATCCTGTGAGGGGTTTGTACCAAGCTCTTGCAGTTGCTGCAATGTGTGTTCAGGAACAGCCTAACATGCGGCCCCTCATAGCTGATGTAGTTACAGCTCTTACTTATCTTGCTTCTCAAAAGTACGATCCCGAGACTCAGTCAGTACACAGCTCCCGCACAGGCTCGTCTACTCCTAGAACTAGAAGGGAACCGTGAAGTTGATAGGCAAATTTTAGAATGCACCCATGTTTAGGGAATCATACCATCCTCAGGAGCCAATTGACATGATTGCAAGCTTTACAGGTTTATATATCTACAATGAGGTCACTGAACAGGATTCAATTTCAACAGTTGCGGCTAGCTAGAATGTGATTCCTATTACTGCAATACCCGATTTTATCTTTTCCATAAACCCTTTTTTTTTCTATTTAGTTTATTTTCTCACCATTTTGTGTAAGTTTCTTTTTTGGTTATTTTTGTTTTACTATAGTGATCTCCCTCCCTCCACCCAAAACTGTGCTCTTTCTTTGCACAAGCTCTTTTGTACAATGGCTCTGTATCTAAATAGAAAGTGGTCTATCCTTGAAGAGATTAACTTTACCATATTCTTAATACCAGATCATATAGCTATCTTTTGTATAAAATTGGAATGATACAGAGAAGTTTAGACACTCATGAATTGAGAAGAACTACGGGGTTAAACAAAAGTTCGACATCCGATAAAATTGAAACGATACGAAAAAAATTACACTTACAAATTGCGAAAAACTTCAGGGTTGAACTTTCTTCGGTTCAAACTTTCTTCCATTCGGAATAAACTTCATTTTGTTTCTGTTATTCACATTGAAAATATGAAGAAATATTCACAGAAGAAGCAATATTGAATCAAAGATTATACAATTGTTTCGTGAAGGATTTCATGTTTTTACATACTATTCAGCTATAAAGAGACCTACCATTGCTACTGAACAGTGAACAGACAATAAATGGAAATAGCTCTACAAGGGACATGTTAAATAAAAAGATGACCAAAGAAGAAATGTGATCTACACTCTGAAAGGTTCGGCAAAAAATTATCTACTAGTCTGACAACTTAAGATATTTTAGTTATACCGAACCTAAAATACTCTACTCGTTTTCCTTAACTGAATGACCATTTGTCTCCTTCTGCTCATTGCTTGGACTTTGCTCCTCAGTGAACGACTTGCCATTTTCTGCCTCATCAATATTAGCAGGTTTCCCCTGTTTTGTCCATTTTGGTTAAACAACATCTGAACTGACTTACTCTTAGCGTGTGAAATTAATATCGATGTAAATACGTAAAAGACAAACCTTGTTTCGGTCACGCCATCCAAGTCCGAAAGGTCGAGCTAATAAACCAACCTTTCTTGGAGGTATGTCTTGAATAGCCTCTTGATTTGCTTTATGTGCTTGCCCAGGAGTTCTGAAAAATTTTAGATTCATCTCTAAGCAACTATGTGATCCAATTGGGTAACTTACGAGCACTCCAAATAGACATGTGCAGACAGAGGTTTGCAGTTAAAATTACAGGAAATGAATTTCTTGGCCTTGTTTTCTATCGTGTTTAATTCCCAGAAATTGATGGATGTGATGTGCACATTACCTCAATCGAAATGGAAATTCAGAAGCATGAGCAAAGCCAGTATATTTTATTTAACATCATAAAATCCAAATACTATCCAACACAATTCAACAACCGTAGTATAATTAACAAGTCAATAAGAAAACTAAAGCTGCAAACATTTTACTCTGAAAGGAAGTTGACTAATTACCTTGGAGAATGTTGTGTCTTTAGTTGACCAGATTGGTATTGCAGGGTCGCCTCCAACATAGACTCTGCCATAACCACACGCTTCTCCATTTGAGCAAGGGATGCCATGGCCTCTTCATACTTCTCCTGTAGATATGTAACAGTTGTAGTAGTTGATGATCATCAAAGAAGCAATTAAACTGTAAGTTAGAATGTTCAGATGCCCTCTCTCAGAAAGGAAGCATCACTAATATAATCACTGTCTAATAAATATCAGAATTCAGTGATAGTGCAACAAAATTAGTTTTCCAGGCTCATCATGCAAATTATCTTAACAATCACTGAAAACTATGACTCACACAAGTCTAGGAAAATATTCAACAAAAACAACTGAAAAATACAAACCTGAAGCACTTGAGCCGCATATCTTTGGGCCGCCGCATCTTGTTCAGCATATCTGCGTGCGTCTTCTGTTAGTCTTTGCTCTTGCTCCACCCGCATTAAGACCTGCATAGTTACTAAGTGGTCTCAGCATCGGGAACAAAATTATAAGTCAAATATGAGAGAAGAACCAATGGCTTTGCGTGTGATAAGCGCTATAAGCAAATATGAAACAAGCATGAACCTGGAGCATTGCATTTTCTTGTTCCTGCTTATCAGCAAGGGCCCTTTGTAGCTGGGAAACCTCACGCTCCAACTCTTCAACCTAGAGATCATAAGCAAATATTCAGAATGCAATGCATTTGAATCAGGATTAGGCATTGGCACATCAGGATGAAGAGAATCTGAGATAAATAACAATTCAAAGAACAAAATCACTACCCATTTCGGTTCAACTAAAAATTACAATTTCATTTCAAAAACCCAAGACCATGTCAGTGAAAATCCTAAACTCACAGAAAACTGACCATCGAACATATCTTATAGCAGCTTTTATCATTTTCCAGTGGCGTTGGATGGAAGACCTTGTGCATCTAGACGAAATTCACCGTAAGACTTTTTTTTTAATTCTGAAGGACTTCTTATTCTGATATTTCTTCATGAAAACAGATTTGCTCTCACAAACCCCCTCCCCCAAAAACCCATATGTTCTCAAGTTATTTATCTCTTATGTATTCGTTGTTTTAGCAATATGAAGCCCCAAAAGTTCGTATAAAAAGATTTTCCAAATAAGAATGAAAAAATAAAGTTTATGTATACCCTAGCACTCAATTGCCGTCGGTTGTCCTGCTTGACCATCTCCATCAAAGCTGTCTCCAACTCCTCAGCTCTGATAAAGAATTGATACAAGGTAAATATGAGATAATCTTTCAAAGAAAATAATTTCACAAACCAATAGCATCATATGATAGAGATGAAGTATGAAGCAAAAAATAAAGAATGCTGCCTACAGAAACGTAAACCACTGCACAAAAGTTCCAGTTACATTTCAATACAACCTGCCACCTATATAGACAATATCTGCTACTTTATTCATTTACATTCACAATTTAAGTGTGATCCTTGCTCAATATCTAGCCCTGCTCCATTTCTGGGGAAGTGATCAAAAAGATGTTCCATCTAAGGCCAAAGCTTTGCACCTGAAAAGTTCTGAATAGTGCATCCTAATAATTGAACTTGTCAAAAACTTCATTTCGTTATTGCCTAAAAAGAAATTACAATATGTAGAAGACTACCAAAATTCGCTGAATTCACTGATCATACAAAGACTAGAATAAAGCTGCAGTTTCATGTCTACTTGTATGTCTTGTTCCCTTGCTTGTACCTTAACCATGCCAGAATCCCTTTCTACATTAAATTTATATCCTCTATTCCACCATTTCAGCTATTCTACACCATTCTTCAGTTGAGAAGAAAAATAACCATGCTCCATCATACATATTGCTACAGAACAAACTATCAGTTTGATAATAAAGGACTCAAAAGTCAAATGTGTAAAATGACGTCAAGCCAATTAACAGAGACAAAAATACTAAATCAATGAAGAGCACAATAGTGGAAGTCTGATCCAAAGGAGACTATCTCCAAGCAACAGTGTAACAATGCAAATCCACATGACACTTACACTTCAGGGAACAGAACAATCACAACCATGAAATGATTTGAAGCATGTAGTACATGTAAGCTTGTAAGGTTGCAAAGACACATCACAATAGAAATCCTGACCTCAGAACAGCAGATCTTTTCTCCTCTAGCAACTTGCACAGTTCAACCTTTAGCCATACAATCTGTAACATCATTTATATGAGAAAATCAAAACACTCAAACATGTACAATCATAGTCCCCAATCCCCTACACCCTCCTGAAAAATAAAAAATATAACCACTAACAGGAGAACAGCATGCAAACACTGAAAGTCTAGGGATAGCAGTTTACAGTAAAAAGTTAACAATGCATTAACTCCTAAAATTCATGAAAGATAATGCTTAAGAGGGGATGTGGTCCACCTGATCTTGGAGATCTGGAGTAGTATCTACCTCCCCATCACCAGTCAGGCTAATGACAACATCATCTGCATTAGTAGATCCAGACTCTGAGCGAGAAAAATCACCACTTCTATGCTTATCTATCAGAATTGACTTCGGGTCATGTTTGAAATTATATAGCTTTGATGCCAAACCATGGGAATCCCTCCAAGCCTGAAGCCCCTTTGTCCTTTCCTCAACTGCAGTCATAACAGCTGGCCGATGCTTATTTCTCAGTTCTCGCAGCCTAGTTTCATTCACATTTTGGTAACCCATGCAAGCTGTTAAAACTAGTTGACTGCTATCAAATGTTGAACCAGCCAGTGACTGTAGCAGAGTTACTGCATCACCAGCATCCTTAGTAGTAACCAATGCCGGGCCTACAAAAAACTGAAACTAAATCAAGTTTCGCAAAGAAAAAAGGGCAGCAGAAACTTAAATAAATATGACATCCATTGGTTTTAGAAAAAGACTCAGTATTGTTCACCCAGTACCATATAACTCCATTAAGGCAAGTGCTGTTCTGAAAAGCATGACACGATTTCCTTCATAGAGAAGCACATCCCACACTCGCAGAACTGAAGTAAGCAGGACAGCACCAGTTTATGTGTTAGATTTCCTTGGAAATAATGGATCCAAATTAAGGAACTGATGTAAAATTAATGAATCTTAGCACGCAATGTTAAAACGTGCTAAGTCGTGTAAGTCATGCATTAAAACAAAAAACCTGACCACTTTCCCAAGGAAGCATGTTCATGAAGATGGAAAGGAACCATGGCCCAGCCACCCATGCCACTTGCACTCCCAGGTAATCCAAATGATTCACTGACATAGAATTGATGTTCACATATGAAATCCAATTTCTTGCTAATTTAAAGAACTTGAAAGATATAAGAATCATATGAATACTTATACCAACCTAATTTAGGGAACCTTTCACGCACCAACTCTTCAAAAACAAGTTGGTCAACCTGAAAAGGAGAAACAAATCAGTCAGAATATCTATTTGTAAATGTCAAGTGATATTCTGTAATTTTCCTTTTGCCATGAGAAAAACAAAATGACGGTAAAAACAATGGCATTGAGAAACTAGAACTTTGGTAAACATTACCTGAGACTCTATCATTTCCTCTGAGTAATACCCATCAAAATAGTCATCAATAATGCCCATCAATGCCCTGAGAATTCAAGCTAAATTTAGTAAAAAAATAGCACCATGTTGGCTATGAAGATATCATGGTAAATAACTTTCTTAAATGAATTGTGCCAACTAAGTTTCTAAGCATACCAAAAGGCATTTTCTTCTGGCATCAAAAGCAGTAACAGGGCCGCAAAGAAATTCATGGCCTATATAATCATTAATGTGAAGTACAAAAAGAGTTAGCTATTTGAAGTGAGGAAAATATTCAATTGACTGCAATTAGCATTATAGGCCCTAGTACCTGGCAATAGCCAACTGAGGGGTTATGTCGAGCATATGCTGTAAGTAAGCGCCTCAAGGCATCTCTACCATCATCATCCAAAGCAGGATGCCCTGGGAATGTTCGAGGCAAATCCTGCATTAACACCACTAGCAGGATGAGAAATTTCGCAATGACAATGTCGAAAGGAGGAAACAAGGATTATCATCCAGATAGAGAAGTCATTGCAATGACCTTCTCAATTTGTCCCTTCCATTTCTCAGACGCATACAAGTGATCCATGGTCGAATCCTTAGCATGATTGTCCAACTCCTTATCAACATGATTAGTATTAAGTTCTGCCTTAAGCAGATCTTGATAATACTTCTCCACTCGACGAGCCCTTACACCCACAAATGCTTGCCATAGCTAAAATTGTTATCAGAAATTAGTACAGAAATCAGTAAACGAGTTGAAAAGAAATAAGGGTAGAGTATACCTCTCCCCTAAGTGCCATTGGAACACCCCCACGAACAAGGACCTCTAACTCTTCTTTCCAAGGACACAAAGATTCAAGAGTGGTTGCATCAGCAGTTGTAATAGCCATAATAGAGACGCTAACGTTATCAGTCGAAGGGGAATCTTGAATTAGATCCGACCTTTCAACATCATAAAACTCATCTTCGGAATCCTCCTCGGCTGATCCTTTTAGCATCTTGGCATCCTCCATAGGAGACACAACTGTTCTAGGGTCCTTGTCCTCCCTTACTTGATTGACCTTCTTCTTCACACGGCTACTCATCATATCTTCAATTACACGTAGTGATGGTCTAATCACTGTCCATATTTGGATCTTATGGTTTTTCCTATTCTCAGCTGCTTGTTTCTCTTCCTTTTCAGTGACATTTTCAGGTGAAGTATCAGAGCCAGGCTTTTCACTACTTACATTATCTCCTTCAACATCAGTCTCTACACTCTCAAGCTTCTCTTGGGTACTCAGTCCTTTGCTTCCTTCTTCTCTATATGATCCATCCACTGGAAATTTAATGGATCCTGCTTCTCGTTCCAAGAAACTCGTCCATCTATCTGATCTTTCCTCTTCTTCTTCCTAAACATGTGAGGATATGAGATAAAGAAAAGGGGCAATTTTATCTTCCTTTATCTATCCTTTGTTAAATTTCGTTTTCCTTTTTCTACAGATATGGTACGTGGATAAACAGATGAACAATAACAAAAAGTATTCTAACCTTTAAATCATACAATCTCAATCACCTAAGGAGTGAATACAACAATAAACTATATGCAAACTTTCACATATTTTAACCTTTTACATCATACAATTTCAATCGATCAAGGAGTAAATATAACAAGAAATTATATGCAAACTTTCATTCTTTTGCTATCAAACTCAAACTGTAGAAACACCCCTAGGTATGTTAGTTCCTCTCCTTTTCTCTCAAAAACACTTGATAGTGAAAACGAAAAAGAAACAAAAAATTTTCCACTGGCTAAACAACCAATCAGGTGCTAGAAATAAGTAGGAGTCTAAAAGGAAACCTTGTAGATATTAGCATATTCCCGGTATCTTTGTACATGTTGTGGTCTCACTGCAAATCCATAAGCATCCCTGTCCATATGAACATTTACTAACGCATTATTTCAAAATCTTCTATATCATACAACATAGATCCTCCATTGCAGTGATTCAACAAGCATAACACAAACATAATAAACAGTGCAACACTCATACACACTCACACAAAGAGAGAGAGAGTGAGAGATAAATCATTCTGCACTATATGCTAGCTTAGTTCTACATAAGCACGCAACCTATTAAAAAACACAAAAATGACACACAAACTTCAACAAAAGAAGTTCAAAATCCGCACCACAACTAAAATGAGGCAAAGATGAACAGAAACATACGTGCAATCTGCCTTCAACGATCCAGGACTCAAACTAGACAAGAACATGTTCCACTCAAAATCTCAACTCTAATCTCCATGCTACTCGAATTTCTACGCAATGTAACTGAATTTCACCATAGAACTACACCACATTTATGATCAAAACTCCTGAACTAGGCCTATTATCACACATTGTTCAAACTCCATCCAATTACAGACAAGTTCAAATAAAGATCACAAATCGATCGAGCACTCAAACGCTACGAAGATCAACTCCACAAATCCAAATCTCCACTTATCGAAACGATCAACACTTCAAAAATGAACACCAGCAAAACAGAAACGATCGGACCGAAGAGGAAGAAGTGAAGAAGCTTAAAAAAGGGACGCGTGGCGCGAGAAGGGAAGAGAAAAGAAGAGTGAGCGCGTAACACTGACCTCTTGTGCTCGAAAGCGATGAGAGGGTTAATGGCCTTCATAGCTGGACGGATCTGATTGGTCTTTCAGCTTCTCCAAAGTCAGAGGCTCAGTGAGAGAGAGATCTTCGGGAAAATCAACTCTATCTCCTTAAAACTCTGCAACTGAATTTCAGTAACAAGAAAGAGAGAGGAGAGGAGAGAGAGAGACACAAAGACTCGAAGAGTGGCCAGTGTTTGGATGTTTGTGTATGTAAAAGATGAAAACGGTGTTTTTGTAACGTGGGCTCGAGATTTGAGAGAATTAATAGTTTATAAACTAATTGTATATGTAATTTTATAAATATTTAAAAAATGAGTTAGAAGACGATATTAGGGTCATAAAATAAGGTTTGGTTATTTAATTGTATTTTTTGCATTTTTTTAAAATATGGATCAACCATTTTCTAATCTAATATTAATTATCTTATAAATATATTAAAACACAATAAATATCCTCTTTATAAAAATAATTATTGTATCAACTTATTATAAATAAATATTTTTTATTTGTTTCTTAATCAATTTCACTCTATCATTAGTCAAATTAAGGAATTAATATGCAATAACGAAATGTTACATGTTTAAAACAATTATTAAAAAATACAACCGGTTCGGTCGATTAATCTTAAAAACTTTAAACCGTTTAATTTTTTGGTTCAGTTTTTGACTTTTCGGGTTTAATTTATTTTAATAATTCTCGATGTTAAAAATTGATCAATTTATTAATTAATTAATAATTTTTTGTAAATTAATAACTTCTTATAAACTAAAATTAATTAATTAATTTTTATTTAACGATTTTTCAGTTAAATTTC
>JANIHZ010127726.1:0-12436 GCA_027478365.1 Erythroxylum rufum | reverse complement strand
ATTTTTGATATATATTGGCGCATATTATTTTATATTTTTTAAATGTACGCAATAATTAAAAATTATAAATTTTAAATAAATTGCTTAATAAATAAGAAATTTATGTTAGTATTAATAAATTCACTTTTTTTTACTTAATTGCATTACTATCAATTTAAAATTTTAAATTCTTACAAGAATATTCAATAAAATACTAAGATATAATATTCGTATTCTTATAAATTTTTTAAGGCATATCTTCATAAGTCATTTTATACATAAACAGCTAATATTAAACAGTTAATATTACTAAACATTCCTAATAAACAACTGATATTATCTGCTGATCAAATCAACTATTATAATTTGCTATCAGCTAATACCTAATACAATCCGCTAATTGCTAATCAGAATCTATATTTCTCCGCGGAATGAATTATCATATGACACGAACCATAGCGTTTTTGGGTTTCTGATACTTGCCAACAACTTTTTAAATTGTCTTCTTCCTTATAATTACTATCATCATCAGGGTCATGTTTGTCCTTTCCCTACAGATGAGGATAGCAATTGGTATGGGAGTGGGATCTTTACGAATAGAAGTCGTAGCCCTTAGCTTCAAGTATGATTTGCCTGAGACCTCCTATTGGAGAAACGACCATCAAGAGAACTCCCAAAACGATACAGATCTGCCATTATGGAAAATAAATAAGGTCAAGACCAATCACATTGCAAGCAAACCAAGGAAGATGAGGGTAATGATGCTTATCAACGTACCCAGTTAGTCCACCAAGATAAGCTGAATTTCCTGGGTTTGTAGATGATAAGCCATATCACACAAGGAAGCTGAAGAATAAAACGTTACGAGTCAGCACAATGTCAGATGTTTTTCTTAACCTTTTGCGCATTACAGGGACTTGATGTTGAGCCAATTATGCAGAGACTAGTATAACTTCTTGTTTTTGTTCAAACATAATAATCCCCCAAGGCTCTGGGACTGCAGCGAGAAGAGACCAGAGTTACTTACATAGTATGTTGTCGGGGCGAAAGCAAATCCACCGAAAAATCCGAGAAGACCACCAAAGAAGGGGAAGGTAATGCCAACAAACATTGTCAATACTGCAAGCGGAAGACAAAATCACAAGACGTTAAGTTGCAGGCCCGGTTTAAGGCTAAGATTACTGAAACTTAGACATATTAAGCTCGGCAATTTACTTACCAACATAAATATTACGGACGACGAAGCGGAGAAAACTAGAGGGCTTGAAATTCAACTTCTTTACTAATAAAGTTTCCATCATGTCAAACACCGGCATTGCATATATCTGCATACACAAAAATCCTAATTTAGTATTCAATGTGGATGAATCTGACAGACAAGAACATTCATCAACCTTTACCTGGTAGCCTCCGATAACATGAATCGCCACGAACAAGTTAGCCATTGCAATAAGCCACGTAGGCTTCTCGAGCGACATAAGGATGTTGTCTTGGACTGCATTGCCGAACATCCAATAGCCAATTAGAGCAACAGGGAAATAGCACAAGGCCACAATAATGTATGCGACCACGACTCCTCTCCACATAGGACCTTTGGACTGCTTCTCAGGTGTAGATGGGAGTGTTGCTTGAATCTCCAAGACCACATTGTGCCCAGCATAGGCAAAAGCCACATTTCCCAAGCCACCGAAGAAGTTGAAGACAGTTCCTGCAGCTGTCTTAGCTTTGTAGCCGTATTCAGTATCTGGCTGAACACCCTTGTGGATAGAGGCTGTCCAGGCGATGGCTGAGTAACTGTACGAATCACAAAAGGCACAAATTTCCGTCAGGACTAAAGAAAAAACTTTATGTTCTTTAATTTAGACATTAGATTGTATCACTAGTATCTTCTCTTAGAGTACCTCAAGGACATAACTGCAGCTGCGAGGGAGACGCCAGAGATGGAGTTGAAGTTGGGAAGGTGGGAGAGCACGAAATGAACAGAGGCAAAAATCATGATAAAGAACGTTAACTTAATGTCTTTGCAGTCCTTGCAGACAAGGTCATGAAATTTCTTCAGTGATTTGCCTCCGGTTACCATATATACAATGCACGTTCCAACTTGAACAATCAGTTGCTGGGGTACCACAATGTAAAGGCCAAGCTTTTCACCAAATGCATGCTGACCAAGTTCATGATATCTATCAAATCGTTTACCAGGCACCATTTCATGCATCTCAACCATTTGCCATAAAGTGTACAATGTGATGACCCACGATAAAACTAGCACAACCACTCCAGGACCCCTGCAGCAAATTATATTCGCAGTGAGACAGATTTTAAATTTGACATGAAGCACATTCGTAGAGATGAGTCGAACATACCATCCAAGTTCTGCCATAGCATATGGGAGACCGAGGACCCCCGCTCCGACCATGGCACTAACATTATGGAAAGCTGAATACCACCATTTTGCGGTCCTTGAAGATGTAATTGGTAGCCAGTCATCAATTGCCTTCTGCCTTGCCAATGTTTCATCATCAATGGGCTGCTTTATCGTATAACAGTTTGATGTTAGTTATAAACTTATAACATATAAAGTTGGTAAACACAGTCGAAGAAACTCGTATCAGTGTCCTTTTGTATCAATAAGTTCAGTTTAAACTCAAGGTACTTTCAGGTGCTTATAGCTAGACAGCAATCAAAGTTCATGACAATAATGCCCAACGAGAATAGTTGAAGTTCCAAACAACTATTTGGCCTCAAGGACTATATTACACTCCATGAATCTAGGCAGTGGGATCACCAAATTTCTAATTGAACAAATAATCCACTGTCCAGGCAGTTTTCTGAGTACTGTCACCAGGAGTCGTGGACAATTAACAAGGCAGCAGTTATTTTACTTTTCAAAGTAGGACTCCTTTTGGCAGGCCATTAGCAGAAGACAACCACCAAGTAAGACCCAATTCATCTCTTGATTCTACCTCATTTAGCAAGGTCCTAAGTAACTCGTTTACTCATTTACTCTAGATAAAAAGTTGGATACATATTTTATTGCTCATAAATAACTGATAGAGGCCAGTGCTCGCTGCAAATTTCAAGGGCTGTCCCAACCAAATCGTATAGTGCTCGCAGTTTATTGGTTATAGTGAAGAGGTCAGGAAAGAAACTCCCATGTGTTTAGCAACCTGTGATCTATATAAAGCTGGAATCACCTAAAAAGACGTGTCAATTTGAACCCTATCATATGTTCGTTATAACTTCCCAATACTTAACAGTTTTAAGAGGCTATATATTAATATGATCAAAGAGAAAACTAAAGAAGTGTGCTCTAGTGCCTTGGAAGTGTTGGTACACCTACTTTAAGAAGTCATGGAATATATATATCTAGTTGAAAACTGACCCGCAATTGCGAGGGATTGTTAAATAAAATATTTATTCCCAAAGTTGCAAGTAATAGTTGATATATAGTAAAACACAGGGAAACACAGACAGCTCACTAATTAACATGTAAAGATCGTGACTTCAAAGTTAAAAACGCAACCCAATCACGAGGTTGGTGGCGCGAAAAATGGGGTGAAACAGGCCTTTGGAACTTTATTGATAGTAGTTTACAAAAAAAAACGCTTGTACCTCTGACATATGGCATCCCTTTCTTCGGCATATGGGACTGAGAGAGAGAGAGAGAGAGAGAGAAAATAATGGCCAACTGTAGAGCCCATAATGTGAACGTCTTGGTCAATACATGCACCGAAGCCGAAGACTTCTTTACTAGAATTGTGTAAAGTGCTTGTTGCAGAGTGCAGACAAAATGCCGTAGAAACTAGGAAATCACATGTAAATTGTGGAAAATAAATGTTAATTTTATTCAACCACTTTATCTTGTTCTTTCTGTTCATGGAACTTCATTCAAAGAATCTTTATCTTTTCCTTCATGGTTATACGTCCCTGTTTAAGAAGCTAAAAGAACTAAACTTTTTTTTATTACTCTTCACTTTTAAGCAGCTGGCCCTATCCATCTAGCAGAACCATGAACAAATCCAAATTAAGATACTGCAAAATTATTCTTAGTTACTAGATCGAAAAGAGCATGACCTTCTTTGGAACAATGGTGAGTGATGCATAATTACATAAATTTGTTGAAAATTTAAGATGCGAGGAGGCAAATAGATGGAGCAGGATCACAAGTATGGGGTACAGGAAAAGGCATATCGATGTAGTTGATAAACACTTAGAGAGCTTTATCAGTTATCACGGGGAAGTTATAGTATCCAAACTCTTCTTCTCCACAAGAAAAAGAGAAAACAAAGGAAAACAAAAGACAAAAACAGTACGAAATTGTACATATGCAAGCACCAATACACCATTCTGGATGATGGGATGCACTTATGAAAATGTGAAGAGACTGTATACGACTGATGGGTGCAGATTATATTCACAGCTGTTTAACAGAAGAGTACAAAAAGCAACCAAGAAGGTTCGCACTTGAAAAGTGGAGAAAACAAATCTCCACCAATATTGGAAAAGTTCTCCACTTTTCTGATCTTTTATCTCTTTCTGCCTAAAACAGAAGCTAAAGGACAAAAATACATGAAAGAAAAACACAGGGACATGGAGCATGGAGGACGCAAAGATGAAGCACATTCAGATTAGAGAAAGAAAGATACTTACTTTTTGGACCGCTTTATCTGGATGTGTTTGAGAAACCATGTTGAATTTTAAGACACCGTCCAGAAGTTGCAGACAGACGAAGAACTAGAAGAGATGAAGAAACTAACGTTAAATTTAAGTCTTAGGAAAAATATACCAAGTTGTCTTTCGAGTCTCTCAAGCTTGTATTTATAAGGAAACCATGATCTCCGAGCGTTTTTTTCCCATGTAAAAAAAACAAACTATCAAATATTAATGTATGTTGTTTATTACACATAAAGACAAGCACTAATGGAGTATTTTAACACACAAGTGGAGTATTTTAACACACAAGAAGTTAGATAAGGACACCTTTCACTCTGTACTTGCTAGTGTGCACTCTGCTCTTTCAAGTTTCAACTTTCAACCAAACAGGATTTGATCCAATTGGTAAGAAACGTTGCAGTTTCCTTGAAATTTATTAATTTCCGTTTGCAATCAATCTTCATTATACTATTATAAATTAGAACTTAGCACCATAAACTTTTTAGTGTTTCAAAAGAAAATCTGAGCTCTAGCTAATTGTGCCAAGTGGAGACATAGTTTATCGTTAACAATTCGTAGTTCCAACTTGCCAACTTGTGCATTTGAATCACTCCTACAATACCATAAACGTGTGTCTTATAGCCTTTGTTTCTCTTAAAGATTCCTTCAAAACTCGTTGATTACAGCTTGAATATGGAGTATAATTCCAATTCTGAAGCCATCTTTTTGAGTTGTCAACATGCTCAAGCTTGAGACTGTGAGGGTTGGCTAAGTGCGTTAGAATTTTCTGAACACACTTAAAAGTAATAATTAAGAGCACTAAAAATAATAATTAAGAGTAGTTTATATATAATTATATGTTCATAATTTGATATCCTAAATGAATTGTATTTGTATACGAATCAGTCCTTGAAAATAAAAAATTATGAAAATTTTAATATCAACGTCTTATTATATTGGAGTAATCTTTGGAAACAATCTCTCTGTCTATCATAACTCGAAATGGTGAGACTCAAAGTTCGAAATCCCATATCACACGTAAGCCTACCACTAACGATAAAATAAATTCAAACCCCAAGATCGTAACAAGTCCATATAATACAATAACAATAGTGCTACAACTTATGAAATCCTATTATTACGGATGCTACAATACAAAATAAATGAAAATAAAGAAAGGACATACATAAACGTAGGTAGGCCGTAGTGGACACATACACGTCATGGAAGTTACTGCTACGAAGTCGGTGGTAGATAACCTGAAAAAAAATGTTGAGGAGAGTCAGATTTCACTGAGTAAGCTCACACCGTCCTATGATACTCAATGTTATGCGCACAGTTATATACGAATATCAAAATACATACACATTATACGATACATCCAATCATATCAACAACACAAATAAATTGCGGGGAAAAAGAAGAAGTTGTCTTTTATATATATAGCATACGGGATGTTACATTCTCTTCCCCTTATAAAAAAATTCGTCATCAAATTTTATAATAAGGTTTATTAAGGAAATAAGTATGAATGCAATTCTCTCATCTCTCACTCTGTCTCCCAAGTAGCTTTTTCAATGCGACCATTCCTCCACATCATCTTAATCATGAGAATTTGTTTTGATCGAAGTTGTTGCACCTGCGAATCCACGATAGCCATTGGCTTCTCTTCGTAGGTTAAATTCTCGCTCACTTCCACGCTCTGCGGTTGGAGTACATGGGAAGGGTCGGGAATGTACTTGCGAAGCATATAAATATGGAATACTGGATGGACTTGGGCCATATCCGAAGGTAATGCCAACTGGTATGCCACATTTTCAACCCTCTCAGTTACCTCGTAAGATCCAATATACATTAGAGACAATTTTCCTCTCTTTCCAAACCTCATCACACCCTTATTGGAGATACTTTAAGGAATATGAAATCTCTAACTTGAAACTCCACTTCCTTACACTTCGGATTAGCGTAACTCTTTTGTCTATTGATAGCCATTTCTAGCCTCCGCTTGATCGATGGGATCTTCTCTGACATGACCTTGATTAATTCTAGTCCCTCCAACTGCCTCTCGCCTACCTCCTCCCAACACATCGATGACCTGCATTTTTGTCCATACAACGCCTCATATAGTGCCATCCCGATACTAATGTAGTAGCTATTATTGTAAGTGAACTCAATCAAAGGCAAGTGTCAATTCTAACTACCGCCAAAATCTATCACACACATCCTCAACATAACCTCTAAGGTCTTAATTGTTCTTTCAGACTATCCATCAATCTGAAGATGAAATGTCATACTAAAATCCAATCTAGCGTCCAACTCCTCCTGTAATTTTTTCCAGAATCAAGATGTGAACTGCGATCTCCAGTCCGAAACTATCGATGTAGGTACTCCATGGAGGCACACTATCCGATTAATATAAACTTGAGTGAGCTTGGACACCGAATAAGTAGTCTTCACGGGTAGAAAATGTGCTAATTTTGTCAATCTATCTACGATCAACCAGATTGAATCACATCGAGTTCTTGTATAAGGTAGGCCAACCATGAAATCCATCGTGATCCCCTCTCATTTCCATTCAGGAATTGGCAGTGGTTGTGGCTTACCTGAGAGCTTCTGATGCTCAGTTTTTACTTGTTGACACGTCAAGCATTTAGAAACATATTCAGCCACATCTTTCTTCATACTGTCCCACCAATACGTATCTATAATATTATGGTACATTTTGGTAGAACGTGGATGCATATTGTATGCAACATAGTGCGCTTCCTCTAGAATCTCCTCTTTCAAGTTTTCTATACTTGGAACATGCAGTCTCTCATTTATTCTGAGGATGCCTTCTTTATCGATTTCAAAATCTGCACATTGTCCTTCTTAAAAGTCACAAATAAGTTGTTGAAATTTAGGTCTTGACCTTAGGTGATCCTAATCTTGTCCAATAATACTGACCGCACCCTGATGTTGGCCAGTAATATTCCTGCATCCAAAATCTGAAACTAAGTACCTCGATCCATCACATCATGCAACTCCTTGGTCAAAGCTCTCCTCTCTATTACGATATGCGGCAAACTACTTGAGGATTTCCTACTTCAAGCATCTGCCACGACATTTGCCTTCCCTGGATGATACTGGATCATACAGTGGTAATCTTTTAGTAATTTCATCCACCTTCTTTGCCTCAGATTTAGATCTTTTTGCTGAAATATATACTTTAGGCTCTTGTGATCTGTAAAAATCACACATATCTCACCATACAGGTAATGTTACCAAATCTTTAAGGCAAAGATTACTGTTGTCATCTCTAAATCATGCATAAGATAATTTTGTTCGTTTTTCTTCAGTTGCCTAGAAGCATAAGCAATCACCCTACCATTTTGCATCAATACACATCCGAGGCCGACTCTCATAGCGTCACAGTACAATTGAAATCCTTCACTTTTCGTTTTAAAGCTAATATTAAAGCTGAAGTTAAACACTCCTTCAGTTTTTGAAAACTCTCACAAGCATCAAACAAAATAAATTGGACATTCTTTTGCGTCAATCGGGTCAACGGGGCTACTATCTTAGAAAATTTTTGAATAAATCTTCGATAATAACCTGCTAACCTGAGAAAACTTCGTACCTCTGTCACAGTCCTTGGTTGTTCCCAATTCATCACAGCTTCTACCTTTTTCGAGTCCACTTGTATTCCTCCTTGAGATATCACATGTCCTAATAATGCATCACTCTCAAGCCATAATTCACATTTTGAGAACTTGGCAAACAGTTGATGTTCTTGAAGTGCCTGTAATACCAATCGTAATTGTTTGGCATGCTCCTTATCTGTCCCTGAATACACCAAAATGTCATCAATAAAAACAATCATAAGCCTATCCAAGAACTGCTTGAATGCTCTATTCATCAGATCCATGAAAGCTGCTAGAGCATTTGTAAGGCTAAAAGATATTACTAAAAACTCATAATGGTTGTACCGAGTCTTGAAGGCAATCTTAGATTCATCATCTCCTCTGATCCTTAGCTGATGGTATCCCAATCTTAGATCAATCTTAAAAAAGTACTTAGCACCTTGAAGTTGGTCAAACAAATCGTCAATTTGAGGTAATGGATAATTGTTTCGAATAGTCAGCTTATTTAACTGTTGATAATCAATACACAATCAAAGAGAACCATCCTTTTTCTTCACAAACAGTACCGGTGTACCCCATTGCGAAGCGCTAAGTCTGATAAAACCCTTATGTAACAAATTTTTAACTGTCAATAATCAATACACAATCAGAGAGAACCATCCTTTTTCTTCACAAACAGTACCGGTGTACCCCATTGTGAAGCGCTAGGTCTGATAAAACCCTTACGTAACAAATTTTGTAAGTGCTTCTTTAATTCCTTTAATTTTGCAGGTGTCATTTTATATGGTGCTATAGAAATCGGACCCATACCAAGTATTACGTCAATATAGAGTTTAATTTCTCGCTCTGGGGGTAACCCTGGTAACTCCTCCGGAAACACATCTGAAATCTTCCGAACTATCGGAACGCTTTAGAGACTGATGCCCTCTACAGTTAAATCCCTAACTGAGGCTAAAAATCCTTTGCACCCTTGTTTGAGCATCTTGTTGGCCATTACTGCTGAAACTATGTTGGAAGGGGTAGTTTTTCTATCCCCCTTAAAGATAAACTCTACGTCCCCTGGAATCTTAAACATCACTTCTTTCTCTCTACAATCCAAAGTAACATAATGATAGGATAATCAGTCCATTCCCAATATTACATCAAAATCCATGACTGGCAATACTATAAGATTCGCTACCAATCTCCTACCATTAATCTCCACGGGATGTGAGTAGTAGATCAAATTTACAATGACATCAATCAGAGGTGTAGATATTGACAAAGATTCATCCATCCTATCCAGTGCTATTTCTAACCTCATAGCAAAGTTGGGCGACATAAAACAATGAGTCGCTCCTGAATGTATCAAAATCATAGCTTCTAATCCACAGACAAGAATGATACCTGATACCATTGCATTGGAAGCCTATGCATCTTAAGGGGTGAGAGTGAACGTCCTAGCCTGAACACAGCTTACCTTCTGAGAGCTAGAGAATTGTCCCAGACTGTGGCCTCCAGATCTAGCTCCCAACTGTCTCCCTCCAAATCCTCGCCCTGTTGACAACCAAACTGTGATCCCTTTGTGGTTGTTGAAATGGAGGTTGTGTCACACTAGAAGAGGACTGTTGATATCCCATCACAGGGCAATCTCTGATCAAATGCCCATATTGGCCACATCTGTAGCAAGCTCCTGATAGTATGTGAAATGAACCTTGACGCACTCTACCACACTGCTGACAATTGAAAGAAACTAAGCCTAAACTACTGCGCCCTATGCTCTGTCCACTACTGCTACTACCTGTACTAGGCGTGAATATGAATCCTCCCAAATGTCTACTGCCAAATCTCGCCTAGCCATGAGCTGGAACAACCCCTCTGTCGAGAACTCCCACTCTGGCTGACCTGACGAAAAGTGTGATTGCTGTTGCTGTCGTTGTTGAAAACTAGAAGCTCCTTCGGAGTGCCTCCTACACTGCTCTCCTGTAGACAAGGTACCCTGTTCCACCAGAATGCTCTCTAATTGCTTGGCCATATCCACTAAGGTAGAGAACTTCTCTCGACAGCTCATAATCATGTTGACAAAAAAAAGGTCCCAGCCCTAACACATACTGGTTAATCTTCCTCAGCTCATCTGAACTAATCTCTGGGACATAACGACTCAAGCGAATAAAGTTCGTGGTGTACTGGTCCACTGTCCTATCTCCACGGAATAGGTTCAGAAACTCTGATTTGAGCGTCTCACGAGTTACAAAAGAGAGGAAGTAGTCTATAAATCTCTCTCTAAACTGCGACCAAGTCACTATACCCAAGTATGGAAGGATATGATCTCGGTACCAATCCTTGCCCATCCCTTGCAGAGACATCTCTACCAGACCCACCAGCTTTGTATCAAAACAATGCAGCCTCCTGCCTCGCATCTCTACCTCATCGAGAAAATCAATAGCCTCCCGAGGTCTAGTTCTGTTGAACTCTATCAAACGGAACCATGCATATGCCATAGATAATTGCATATCCAACCTCTCTTGTCCTAGGACTACCACTGGGGGAGCTAGCTGTTGCTGCTGCATCATCATCATCGAGTCTCGAAACATAGCATTGTTAGCCTCTATCCCTGCTAAGATTTTGCCTGCATATCAAACGTAAGTGCCCCAAGAACTCCTTGTGACACCTCCGGCGGCTCGACAGGGACCTTTCGTGTCTGAGCCGTTCTCCGCCTACCGTGCCTTCCATTTGAAGCGGCAAGGGAAAATGTCTCATCCTGAGACGATGCTTCATTGTGACTCTCTTGGTTAAGTCGAGCGAAAATCGAGCGCGTCTATTCATGCTAAAATTGAAAGCAAAAGAATGGTCGGTACCATCAATAAGAATATGAATGTATTATGTAAGAAGTTACTTTAAAAAGAAGTGGATTCCTATGTATCCGCAATGACAAACAAAAGAACATCCTAAGCCGTAAATCTGTAACCTAGGCTCTGATGCCAACTTTGTCATGACCCGAAACGGGGGTGCGACTGGCATGTGGAACCCGAGGTTCAAAACTCTAGATCACATGTAAGGCTACCACTAGTGGTAAAATAAATTCAAACCCTAAGAACGCAGCAAGTCCATACAATACAATAACAATAGTGCGTGTCAGAAAGAAGTTTTACAACTCATGAAATCATGTCACTACGGATGCTACAATATAAGATATATGAAAATAAAGAAATGACATAAACAAATGTAGGTAAGCCGCAGGAGACACGTCATGGGAGTCACTGCTGTGAAGTCAGTGGTAGCTTACTTGAAAAAAAGTTGAGGAGAGTCAAACCTCGCCGAGTAAGCTCACGTCGTCGTACGATACCCAATGTTATACGCATAATCATGCATGAATATCAAAATAAATACACATCATGCTATACATCTAATCACATCAACAAAACAAATAAATTGTGGGAAAAAAGAAAAAAGTTGTCTCTTATATATATAGCATACGGGATGTTACACTGTTAATTAGAAGTAAGGTTACGTATTATTGGACCTCTCCAAATTCTGCGCTTTAGCAAAATTTCTACCGTGTATTGTTCTTCTTATTGTTGTACTATCTTGTAGTAATCAGTCGACTATCTCTAATCACCACAAGGCATACAAAGGTTAAAGATTTAACTTTGCCCATTTCTAAGTTATATGCTTGTCCGCATATTTCATGCCATTAAACATGGGATGCTATAGAGTTCAATTTTAATAATATCTAATTAACAACAAGAATATAAATTTTCAAATGATATGGACTTTCCAATTAACAGCCAAATTATGATGTTACACTATAATGGAATATCTTACAAATTACTCAACCTTCCGAGTGGGTTGGCATGGATCATGTGACAGGAACTATTATACATCGAAGCAACCACAGGGTTAAGGTTCTCTTTCTTGGAAGTAGGCACAAAGACAAGACGACTTTGACTAAGATCTTAGAGTCAACTCTATCTGCCACAATCCATCTCCAACCGCACCCGTACTGCCTCCCCACTCACTACCCTTGTCCATTTGTTCACACAAACCAGCTCACGCCATGTTAGAACTCGTTTTACTGATAACAACACCACCACTTGCCTATGCCTTTTGCCCTTTTTGAACTTCCATCAACCACACAATACAGTGACGAATTTGACCGTTACATTGTTTCATAGAATACACACGCCCTTCGCAAAAAAATT
>JANIHZ010127713.1:0-12436 GCA_027478365.1 Erythroxylum rufum | reverse complement strand
GAGTTATAGCATTTTCACTAGGACATGTACAATGTGAGTTTGGACATGAACAGGTTGAATTCGTTTAGTCATAATTTCTTTGTTCGACCTCTGATTAAGGTGATTCTTAAGGCGTTAGATTTATAACACAGTGTTCTACCTTCCCACAAAAAAGAAATTTATAGCCATTAGTTTTGGATTCAAAAAGATTGAGTGGAAGGATGTGAGGGGTCGATTGGTAGAGCATGTTGGGGCATGATTACATTTTGGGTCTATGAAGCATATCTTCATCTATAGAACTTTAAATTGAGGTCTCCTAAATTTATGCTAAGAAGTTATAAGAAATGAGTTCGATTATGGTGAGTGATTTGTATGGCCACGCTATTGAATAAATTGTGAGGAAATTTTTGAGAAATTATGAGAATGAAGATGAACTGAGGATGGCTAATTAGGGTTAAATGGAATACCCCTTCAAGGTAATAGGCACGCTCAATAAACTAGGGTCTAAGAGCTGCATTTTTTTGAAGAAGTTTTCTGATTTCAATTGCATCATAAGTGTTGCATCTATTGTTTATGAATGATTTGTGAAATCTACTAGATGTTTGCTTCATGATTTGTGTGATTATTTATGAAAAGTTATTTTAAAGGTGATATATACGTCAAGTATATGAAAAGCAAGTTTTCAAGAAAAGTGCCTTTTTGGGCAATAAGTTTACAAGTTATGAAATCTATGTGTTATGTGGGTTTGTGGTGGTCTCCTAAGTTAAGTCACGTGCACGTTGACCAAGTTAAAGGCTTCTCCTGCCTGCCCGCTAGTGGCTTGGAGCTCCTTTATGGACTCTCATAAGTCCACGGCTACGCAAGACCATTATGTGGAAATGCGTAGTACGTTCTGTTTTGGATCCACCCGAACCAATTTGATGTGCTAATGTGCTCATGACATGTTTGCCAAGATTGATGCATACATGGTTTGTGCTATGTTGAATTGTTTGACAAATTGAGATTTTCATGAAATAAGTGCTTTATGATTTTTAAGTGTGAAATTACTATGATTTCAAATTTGTATCATGGAAATGAGTTTTTAAAATGGTTTTTGCTTGCTTTTCAATTATAAACATGTTACCCACGAGCTTTTAAACTCACCCCCCTTTCTTCCCCATCTTCAGGTGTTAAGCAAGAGACCAAGTGACTAAGATTCAAGGCACCACTCCGAGTTGTATATTTTTATGTTTTAAGATAGATTTTGTAACCATAGGATTTTAGTTGCATTTCAAGTATTATTAGCTCATGTGTCTTATGTACTTTGGGATGTTGAGGCATTGATGTATTGTGGTTTGAAATGTCATTTTAGTTATATATGGAACGCTTATCTTCTAATGTTAATGAATTATATATGGATGATGTTGAGCAGAAATTTAGATTTGCATTTGGATATGGTTGAATTGAAATTGAAGTACTTGAGGAAGTTATCAATTTGTGATGATAAGTCTTAAATGCAAGGTATTGTTATTTTTTTGTAACCTTTATGGTTCAGGGGTTGGGCTCCGGAATCGAGGTCCAACGTGTTTGGTATTTAAAAAAAAATTCAGGAAACCTCGCTCAAGTATAATGGTAGTTTGTTAAGAGGTTGGGTTTCGGAAACGGGACCCAACATGAGTGGTATCAGAGCAAGAAAAAAAATTATTCTGAAGTATTATGGTTTTCATGATCCATAGTTGGGTTCCGAAAATGGTGCCCAACATATGTGGTATCAAAGCGCCGAAATTAGGGTCATACATGGGCAATTGTTAAGAGTTTGAATGGATCGAAGTAGTGAGAAAATGAAAGTTGTGGTTAATTAGAAATGAGAAATAGTCTATGGTTAAATTTGACGGGCAATGAGTTAATGCATTTGTATTGGTGGAATTGAATATGACACCAATAGTGTGTTGTGGTGTATATCCTTGAGTGTGATAAAATATGCTAATTTATTATCATGGATGTTTTTTGAGGAAAATAGGGAGATAAGTGTGATAAAATATGCTAATTTATTGTCATGGATGTTTTTTGAGGAAAATAGGGAGATAAGTGGAAATGATGAGACTAAAGTGTATAAGAATAAAACTAGAAGCTTGATCTTAAGAAGATGAAATTAGAACCAAAATGGTTGTTTGATTTAAGTGACAAGAGTTATGATCTACCATAAGAATGTGTTAGTGGAATTGAGATCAAAATCTCATGATGATTATACTTCTATAATTTTGAACCGATTTCGAATATACATATGTAAGATGCAATAAGGGATATTTGAAAGATGAGACGAATGATAAAGACTTATATAGAAGTTCAAAAGGTTGAGTTGAATGGTATTGGTCCATATCAAGTTGTTAAGAATTGGTGCGTTAATACTACTATCAAAGATGTCCTAGATCCATAATGTGCTATATGTTTCATAAATTGAGTGTTCTGTATTAATGGTTAAATGGATATGTTGTGAAGAAGTCTTATTGAAATTCCGTTTTGAGCTATCCCAAAATCTGTTCGAAAGTAAGTGAAGTGAGTTCGTTTTTGAGGTTTGACTTGGTGTGGGCACACCAACCTTGTGGGATGCAAGCCTAGATGTCACGTAGGACGTCGGCACGTGACTCACAAGGGCGGGGTCCCAACAAGACGAATCTAAATCTTCCCATATTGCCATCATGTTTTTTTTGTTTTCTTGAATTTTCTTCTGTTTTCTTTTGAGCAACAAACATTTAGACTTGTAATGTTCTGGTATGTTACACTCATAGTAGACGATAGAACTTTTTTCATTCTTCGAATCATCTTTGCGATTCTTTTTAAAAGAGAAGTCTTTATTTCCTCTTGATTTCTTTTTCCACATCACTTCTAATCTTTCTTGAAATGAAGGATAGTTCATCTTCATCTTCACTTGAGTTTTGATCAGATTCACTAACATCATCATTCTTGATTTCTTTAATTTGTAAAGCTTTTGAAGATGTGCTTCTATTTGTCTGCATCCTTTAATTCTTCTGACCATCCTTCAATGCAATAGATTTATCCCTTCTAGGTTTGTCTTCTATGTTAAGCTCTACTTTATGGATTTTCAATGAACCAAGCAATTCTTCTAGCTTCAGCTTGCTTAAATCCTTAGCCTCTTGTGGTTGTGTTACTTTGGGTCTCCATCTTTTTGGAAGACTTCTGAGAATCTTTCTGACATGATCTTGACTTTCGTAGATTCTCCCCAGAGCTTTAAGTCTATTGATAATTGTTTTGAATCGTCCAAACATCTGATCAATAGTCTCATCATCTTTCATCTCTAATCTTGGAATCTTTCACCTGGTTTGTGCCTTCATGTGCAATGGCTAATGTATCCCACATTTCCTTTGCAGATTCGCATCCATGAACCTTATCATATTCACTTATGCTTAGAGCACAACTTAAGAAGAACTTAGCCTTTGAATTTAATTGAAAGCGAGCTTTTTGATCAACTGTTCATTGGTCACGAGAGATGATATCTCTTTCATTATCTGTTGGAATATATGATCCATTGTCAATGATATCCCAAAGATCAATATGTGTGGATTCTATGAAGAGCCGTATCTTATCCTTCCAATAATGATAGTCTTCACCATTGAATGCAGGGGGTCTTGAGAATGAGGCACCTTCGGCTATAAAACATGTGATTCAACCATAAATCTTTGTCCTCACTTTGTAACAATGTTTCTTATAAATGAGTAAATCACTTGTTAATATAGAAATCATTTATAATATGTAAAATACACAAGAAGGGGGGTTTTGAATTGTGTCAAATCGTTTAAGATATTAATCTTTAAAATCTTCTTGATTTTCTTGACAAATTCAAATGATTACAAAAACAATTCACTTAATTTGGTAAGTAATGCAATAGCAAAAATCAGTATTTATTCTTCTAACAACAAGAAAATTTGTGCTACTTACATTTATCTGTGCACTTAATAAATTCATCAAAATAGTTCACACACTTCTATGGTTATTATTATTTAACTTTCATCAAAATTAATAGAAGAAGTGAAGTCTTCTTGACTTAACAATAGGTAGTTGAGTAATCCATTAACCTGTTTATTGAAGAGTAATTCTTTTGGATGAAATTAAGAGGTTGAATGTGCTTTTAACACAATGAAGGAATTTTTAGTGTCTTTATTAGTCATGAATTTTCCTAATTTCAACAATAATTTTGTTATTGAAGTATATGTAAATGAAAATCTATTAATAATTGTTCTTACGTGATAATGATACCTTATTTATTATTTCATCACGTCATTTTCTAATATATACCAACATTTTTTCACATATAAAAAAGAACTTTTGATTTTGGGGTTGCTATTAACCAGTGGTCTTATTACTTAAATATAATATATTTGTAATGAAAATAGACAATTAAAGCTTGAAATATTTGTTAGAACATATAACCGTAACTCTTTTTTAACAAACTTAGCTTCCCAAATTGTTAGGTTTTGATTTTGAGATCAAGTATAAGAAAGAAGTGTCGAACAATATTATTAATGGTTTGCTAAGAATGCAGTGATGAGTTATATACCTTGGTAGTTTCCAAGTGCAAAGTAATCTTTTACATGATATTAAACAAATTTGGGAAGGGGATCAGACTTCCCAGAGATTGAAATAAAAATTGAAGGCACTTCAATAATTTATAATATACTTGGTTAAATGACCTTTGTAAGTGGAAGAGAAAACTAGTAATGGGGATTAATCACAAGATGAGAAACAAAATTATATTATTATTCCATGAAAGTAATTAATAGGAGGTTACTTAAGTTTCATGGAAACTTATAAGATGATGCAAATGTATTATTGCAAAAAGATCCAAGGTAGTTCATTGGTAGATGTGACAAAGAGTATTGCAACCATTACCTATTTCCCAACAAGTATGGATTGATGTTAGTTTTGATTTTATGGAAGGTTACCTAAGTCCGAAGAGAATTTCGTAATACTATCAGCAGTGGATCTATTGTCCAAGTATGCATATTTCATACTTTGTCATACTAATAGACAACATCATAATTAGCTTAATTGTTCAATAAGAATGTCTATAAGTTACATAAACTGCCTTTAACTAACATAGAGATCCAATTTTCACTAGTAATTTTTAGTATGAATTCTTTAGAATTCAAGAAGTGTCACTCACTACAAGAAAAATAGGTTTTAGTAACGAAAATTTCCGATGAAAAATAAAGATTTTCTTGCTAATTTACTGATAGTGACCCATATTTGTTAGAGTTTTATTTTGAAAATTTTCCAAACTTGTAATTCATATATATTGGTATTACTATAAGTTTGTAAGTAAGCCTTCACATTTCAAAATGATCTTACAAATATTTTTTTCTATGGAGGAAAAAACTATCAATTTGATCTTTCTAATTTAACTATAAAAAAACATAATTAAGTTGTCCTATACTCTTTATTTCAAACTTGTACCCAAATATTCTTGTAACAACTTCATCTCCTATTAAGACCATATCACTAGCATACACATTTAAAGTTTTTACCTTCCCTTCTTTATGTTTTATAAATAAAGTATGATCTGAACTTACTTTAATTATAATAAATGTCTTTATTTATTGAACATAAACTCTTAAACTATGCTTTGTGTGATTATTAAATCCATATGATGATACGATGATTTCTAAATTTATCAAACTTTGTTTTTGTATATTGAAGAACTATATTTCACTTTTGGTGGTAGTTTTTGTGAATTTCTTGTTCTAATTTCATATTAAGATATGTGTTTTAAACATCAAAATATTGCTACACTATCTTCGATTTGCTATTATAGATACGAGAATGTAAATTATGTCAAGTTTAACTATAATATTCTTTTGGAAATCCATCCTATAACTTTTTGTATACCCCTTTGTAACTAACATTGCTTTATGTCTTTCAATGCTTCCATCTAATTTGAAGTTTGAAGGTGAACACCCAACTACATTTAATTATTGTAATAATAAATGCATATGATTTAGATAATCTATAAATAGAGATAGATTTATTGATTAGATATATGAAATTAACCTTAAGATTAACCTTGGATATATTAAAGTTAAATTTTTATAAAGAATAGAAGAATTACTGCATTTAGTATTTGTCTCACGAGAATCGTCATATATGAGGTTTGAGAGTACCTAAGGATCAAAATTCATATATGATTATTTCACTTAATGGTATTAACATAGGCAACTATGTAGTTAATAATGATTTTGACTCATTTTTTTAATGAATTTAAATGGAACACCTCCTATAGGTAAACACTTAGAGATCCTTGGAATCAAACACCTTTCTTTTAGTAAATATATCTAAACCTATAATCAGGATCAAAAAATAAACATCTAATTATATCATTGGCCTTTGTAGCATATCCATCATTCTCATGCAATAAAAAAATTCTCATTCTTGAAAAACAAGAGTCATGTTCTTTACCATTACAAGCACTCTAAATATCCTTTGATACTAACTCATTTTCTTTTTTAAACCCCTCTTGGCCTTCATACTTCATAAGCATTATTTCAAAGAGAAACTTCTATAGATATGTTTATAATCACTATAAAATAGCATTTCACATGATGAGAATTGAAAGTGCTATTACCACATGAGAAAGACCTTTAAGAGTATAAGTTATATGCATTTTTAGGTTTAGTTAGAGGATGTGGGTTATATAATGCTTTCTTTTCGACATGTGAGGGATTAAGAGTTCTCTTTATATGATAGTAGAGCCTAACAAATGGTTTAGCATATGCTATGCTCTTTTAATGAAAATATGACCTATGGTGATTTGGAGAAAAAAAGTCATGCTTCTTTTGGAGTTCTCTTTTTATAATAGTAGAGCCTAATAAATGATTAGCATATGATATACTCTTATCATGAAAATATGACCTATGGTGATTTAGAGAAAATGGGATGTTTTTTTGTTTCTTATAAGGATTGATATTAAATGGTAGCAAGTATCATGCCTTTATGCTTATAAAGAGACCTATAATGATTATGAGTTTGTTTCATACCATTTTAATGATAAAGAGGCCTATATGAATGTGAAGGAGGTTGCAAGTTATTTTGAGATGACCTTGCATAAAAATTGTGCCCATTTTTGCCTTTAGTATTATACCCTCTAGGTTTAGAATGTGATCCATATATGAATTTCCTTTTGTTTAGGACTTAGAGGATGATAGATGGGTACATATTTTTTTGTAAACATTTACAAAGTGCAATATGATCATGTGAAGATTCAGACATAGTATCATCATATAATTGCTTGGCCTTTATAAAAATACTTTAGGCATTCTTTAATGCAATTCCTTAAGTGAAACTAATTCCATACCTATCATTAAATTTGTTTTGAGCTAAAGAACAAACACTTGATATGCATGAAACCAATTCCATATCTCATGGGAGGTTTAAAAATAAACACTTAATGTGTACGAAAAAAATGGTTATGCAAAAAAAAAACCCAAATAAAGTTAATTGTTGTCTTTGTCCATAATAATGGTTTTTCATAATAATGTTTTTACATAATAATCGTTATGATCTTGCGAAAATTTATATGTTGTCTTTGTCCATATGTGATATTGTGAAAAATCGTTATGATCAAATTGAGGTTAATTGTTCTTTTTCAAGCAGAGATCAAGGCTTCAATGGCTTAAGCAATATTATAAGTTGTAGGATATGAAAACATTATAGTAGGAAAACAAAATATGTAATACACAACTTAAAACTCATGCATATTTGTACCTATGCTCAATTCAAAACTTATCAAAAACTAGCTAATTGTTTATTGTCTTTATTGCAGGTTATGTTTTATGTTGAAGAACATCAATAATTGTCCAACCTCAGCCGTCTTCTTTGTAGTTTACGATTGTTCATCTATCAAGGTAAGTCGTTCAACTAAGTAATGTCTACAATGTGATCAATTTTGTGTTGTTCTTTGCAATTTTCCCTTTAACTATGATTGATGAGTTTTTAGGTTAGGTTTAATAATCTAAGTATTTATGTTTGGGAATTGTTTAAATTGAAACATAAAGACTTGAACTT
The DNA here is from genome assembly GCA_027478365.1 of Erythroxylum rufum. Lineage (NCBI taxonomy): Eukaryota > Viridiplantae > Streptophyta > Magnoliopsida > Malpighiales > Erythroxylaceae > Erythroxylum > Erythroxylum rufum. The sequence goes on along the minus strand of JANIHZ010127713.1, from coordinate 4,402 downwards.
CAATGTGATTAATTAAAACTTAATATTAACATAAGAAATCCACGTAATTGATATGACAATTCTTTGCATAATAAACCCTTAGGATGGTATATAAGCTAAAAACCCGTGATGTAGCTCCCATGAGGCTTATTAGTGAAAAATTCCGTGAGCTTAGGAGTTACAACGAGAACTTGTTTTCTCGATTCATATGGTCTAATAATGCCACGTACCATAGTGCTTGTTTCAAATCAAACTTTGGAAATGAACTTGTAGGTGACTAATTCAAATATAAAGACTTGAACTTTAACGTGATTGCTTGATCTAGTGTTTGAATTAATATATGTAAACAAAAAAGGTGTTTTTGATCTTTTTGAGGAAACTGATTTTATTTATTGTAAACCAATTTCCACTCTTTTTATTTTAATATAAAGTTAGAAAGATAATATATAGGTGCTTTTTTTTTAACTTTTTAATGTCACTTCTTACAGGATATTGGTTGGAAAATTGCTTTTATTTGACTGATACTCACATATGTTGTCCATCAATTAAGTCAATATATCAATAAGCCAAGTATAGTTCATTTGTAGGTTGCGTATCAGGTATTAAGATATATTAAGGATAATAAAGATCAAAGCCTTATCTTTCCTAAAAAAATTCTTCTATGAAGTTGTAAGGTTCATATGACTTAAAATATGGTGATTGTCTAATAACTAAGGTGGAAATGGTTGTGATTGAGTTTTCTAATTGTGAAACATATGATGGGATAAGTTGGTTTCAATTTGGAGGGGAAATGGTCAGAAACCTGTCAAAACTTAGGAGAAATGAAGGATTTAATGACGTATAAAGTAAAGATTAAATGTTCTATAAGATTAATATGGATACTACCATAATGATTATTATATCTAACTATGAAATGACTTTTTTAAATAACAGTTTTGTAGAAATGAGTAATGTTGATAGATCTTGGATGTATAGACGATTAACACCCGATGGTTTCATTAATCTTGAGTTTGTTGAGGGAGTTGAAGCTTGTATTGACTATGCATGTTCTCAACGTACATATATAAATGGTACAAAGATTAGATGTCCATGTAAAAATTGCAAACATATTCGTTTTCTTCCTATTGATGAAGTGAATCTCCATTTATTAAGAAAATAGTTTGGTCCAGATTATTTTAAGTAGACATGACATGGGGAGCCATTAATTTGTAGCACCTCAAGGGGTAATGAAGTAAACTCGTTAAAAAATGTGGATGGGTTTGAAGGGGGGACTGGATTTATAACAAATAATGGTTTATAATGCAGCCTGTTATACCTTTCAGGAAAATATAGAAAATCTTGAAGAAGAAAAAAAGTTTTTTAACTTACTAAAATTAGTTGATTAAGAATTATGGCCAAATTGTGAGACCATGACTCAATTATCTTCAATTGCTCAAATATTGAACATAAAGTCTGAAGGATATATTTCTGATTGAAGTTTAGATAAAATTCTTGCTTGGTATAATGAATCATTTCCTCCTGATCATATAATGGTTGATAATTTCTATAATATGAAGAAACTTATTAGGGGTATTGGTTTGCCAGTTGAAAAAATTGATTGTTGCAATTTGGGATGTATATTTTTTTGGGGAGATGATGTGGAATTACAAGAGTGCAAATTTTGTGGTCAATCTAGGCTCAAACCTAGAAAGCGTTAGATGAAACATAAATTAGTACCCTGGAAGTGGATGTATTATTTTCCGCTAAATCTGAGACTTCAAAGACTATATGCCTTTGATGTTATTGCATCTCATATGAGATGACATAATGAACATGAACAAGAAGATGGAATACTGAACCATCCATTAGATGCACTTGTATGGAAACATTTCAATGACACCTATTCTGAGTTTGCAACTGAAATCTGAATTGTTAGGTTGGGATTGTTGACAAATGGATTCCTACCTTTTGGTCAATCCGACTAATAATATTCATCATCCAATCATAATTACTCCTTATAATTTGGCTCCATTGATGTATATGAATGAGGCATATATGTTCCTAACGGTGCTTGTGTCAGGGCCTACGAATTTAAAACATAAAACTGATGTATTCTTATAACCATTGGCATCTGAATTGCATCATCTTTGGGAATTTGGTGTGGAGACATATGATGTGTCTCTTAAACAAAATTTTTTATTGAGAGCATCTTTGATGTGGACTATTAGATTTCCCTGCATATGATATGTTGTCTGGATGGAGTACAGGAGGGAAATTGTCTTGTCCTTACTGTGGCACTGATTATGATGCATTTTATCTTCCTAACAGGGCCAAAATATCTTAGTTTGACAACCACAAGAAATTTCTTCCTCAGATCATTTATTTAGACTCAATAAACAAAAATTCATTAGGAATAGTATGGTACAAACACCTCCTCCCCCTCACAAAGTTGGTGAAGAAATATTGCAGGAGATTGATGAATTAGGATAGCTGAAAGTTACAAAAATTCAAGCTGAAGAAATTAATAAAAGCATTAGTAAAAACTTTGGTTGAAGAAAACGGATTTGCCATACTGGAAAACTCATTTGATATATCATAATCTAGATGTGATGCGTATTGAAAAAAAATACTTTTGACAATTTGTTCATCACTTTAATGAACATTGAAAGGAGGACAAAGGACAACGTAAAATCATGAACTGATTTAAAACTTTTTTGTAAAAGGAATGAGTTAGATAAATATCTTCGCATCGATAAATATTGTTACACTTTGGAAAAAAGGGAAATTTTGTATGACTAGTTGAAAAGTCTAAAATTTCTCGATGGTTATGTTTTGAACTTGGAAAGGTGTGTGGATATGAGGAAGTATAAATTATTTGGAATAAAAAGTTATGATTGTCATGTGTTTATCAAAAGGCTAATTCCAATTGCATTTTGAGAGTTACTATTGAATAAGGTTTTGGGAAGCTATTACAAAATTAAGTTTGTTTTTCAAAAGCTTAACATCATCCGAAATAAAGTTGGTTGAAATGGAAAAACTAGAAAGAGAAATTTCAGTTATCTTGTGCAAATTTGAGGAGATTTTCCCTTTAAACCTTTTTAACTATATGGAGCATCTACCTGTACATTTAGCACACGAGGATAAACTTGTTGGTCTAGTTCAATATCAATGGATGTAACCATTTGAGAGATAATTATAGTTAATATTTAAATAAAACTTATAGCGTGTTTTAATTACAGAATTGTAATAATCCTATTTGTAATGTAGGTATTTGCATCACTTGAAAAAAAAATGCAAAAACAAGGCTAGAGTTAAAGGTTTGATATGTAATTCTTATTTAGTGGATGAAGCAAGTAAATTTTGTTTATTTTTAACCGCATGTGCACACAAGAGAAAGAAAAGTTCCTCGTAATGACGATGAGGGAGAAACAAGTGATGTTGATGGTAACGCATCCATTTTCATATATCCTAGATGAGGATATGGACGGTCAATAAAAGGAATGTTAACAGAAAAAGAAATAGAGGCTACCCATGGTTACATTTTATTGAATTATCAAGATGTTCAATCTTTCGCGCGGTAAGTTTAAGTTAATTTTGAAATTGATTATTTGAGTTTTCAAAGTTAGTGTTGTTCATAACTAAAATATATAATAATGCTTTTAGATTATACGAGGAATGTTTACATGAGCTAATACCTGAAAAAATAAAGGATGATATCAATAAAGAAGTTGAAAGACACTTTCCTCGATGGTTTAAGAAATATGTAAGTTTTCATTTGCAATAATTGAAATAGTTGAATGATCATATCAAAGTGTTTAAATGACATTAAACTATTTAATATGATATATTTTTTGGTGTAGGCTTATGAAAGTTGTAATAGCTCGTTACGTATGTTCCGGAATGTGGTATAGAGCCAAAGGCTCGAATGTACAATGAGCCCTATATCTGCAACGGGTAAAGGACAATATCAATGAGCTCGGTATCCACAATAAATACTGGACAGTTTAGGCATTCAGTCACAACAACGTAATAATTGAAAATTGTAAACGATCTAGAAGGGGGTTGAATAGATCTTTAAAGCTTTTCGTAAAATTCTACAATAAAATCAGAAGTTAATTCACACGAAAACAAATTAGGCAAATTTAAATGCGAAGGATAGGGAAGAAGAGCAAACAGTGATTTTATAGAGGTTCGGTGCTAAGACCTACGTCCTCTACCTAAGCTCTCACTTAAGATTTTGGCAAACCACTATATTGCACACTTTTTAGTTCAGTGCGAACTTTTACAATCCCGCTTGAATTCCGGCTCAAGCTACCTTACAATCGATTTGTTTTCCAGCACAAATCCTACCTCACAAGTGACTAATCACTAATCACTCAAACTCACAAAACAATGATAATGAAAAGATGTAAGAACAAAGCTCAATAACAGATTGGAAATAAAA
>JANIHZ010127684.1:0-12438 GCA_027478365.1 Erythroxylum rufum | reverse complement strand
AAATCTTTGAGAAAGAACTAAGAGCCCTCTAAAAGATCGACGACGTAGTATTATAGATCCTCTGTTGCTACTACTATGTCAATAAGCGTTCAGAGCAAAAACGTGGAAAGAAACGTCTAGTGATAGACTACAAGCTGCTGAATGCATTCATGCAGGATGACTTCTCCCCCCTAAACTCTCTCGCCAACTTACAACTCCCGCCACCTTCACTCTTTATCCTTTGGTCATTAACCACCTCATTTAAGCCCCTCTCAACGTGAAATCTCTTTAAGGAAAACTTGGATGTAAGTCGTGGGAGACCACAAACCTGACTCTAAGCTCAACTACATCCCTCCAAGTAAGACCTCAGAAAATAGAATTGTTTCTCCACCATTGGAAACTTCAAAAGTAGGTGCTTTAAGATGGAATGCCACTATAGTGGGATTTTTCCTTAACAAAAGGATGTCTTTTTTTTTTTGGTTATAAAAGAATGGGCCTTCAACAATTGGAGAAAGAATGGATTGCAAGAGGTTCTTGTAAATGTTGATGATATTTTTCTATTTAAGTTCTCGCATGAAAAAAAACCTAGGCAGGTTCTGGAAGTTGATCTATGGCACTTCTTTAACAAACCACTCCTACTGCAAATGTGGAAACTAGGTTTAAATTTTGATATACCTATGTGGATTTGCATTCATGGAGTGCCCTTGGAGGATTGGACTACCTTGGATTTAGTCATCTGGCAAGCTTCATTAGCAAGCCAATTTGCATGGTCCAGGCAGCTACTCAAATACAAAGGATAAATTTCATGAGTTTATGCATATTGGTAAGTGATATGACCAATCTCCCAGATGTTATCCATATAATCAGGCTTGATGAAAACTTGCAATCCATGGAAGATGCATTAAAAGTTAGTTACGCATGGAAGCCAAAGATAGACCAGAAAAGGGTATGGAAACCCTCAGCTAAGATCTTCAAAATAACATATTATAATGAGCTAATCCAAAATAATGTGGCGGTTTCTAATTTAAATAAGCTTACTCCAAAAGCTAATTAAGACAGTACACAGGAAATCCAGCTGTCAAACACCCCTTTGGTAGCTAAACTTATAAATGAACCTAGCACTCTTATGTAAATTTCAAAATCCTTAGAAATGGAAGATACTAATGAACTTATCTGTAATAATGAAATTGTTGACACATTAGATTGAATAGAGGAACTACTAAAAAACATAATCTACATGGTGAACACCAAATCTGACTTTGAACCAATAAGTAGGAGAAGGCCCAACAGAAAGAAGAAATCCTAATAGGGGATCCTTCGAAATGATCATCTTAACTTGGAATGTTAGAAGGGCTAATGCCCCTCATAAAAATATGATGATTAGAGACCAGATTTTAGAGAATAAAGTAAATATAGCTAGTATTTTGGAAATGAGAATGAAAAACCATACTTGCAAAATCCTGAATGCACTTCCTGCTTAATGGTTATAGACTATTAATCATACACAACATATAAATGGCAAAATTATTGTCTGTTATTATAGTAATATGATACAAGCTCATATGGAATTTGCCTCGGATCAGCTTATACATTTGAAAGTTAAAGACAGGATCATAAATTCAGTTATATATATCTCCTTTGTCTATGCCCGTAACACTTCCTATCAAAGGCTAGCTTTTTGGAAAGCACTGAGGGATATTGCTGTCACCACTCTATGGATGATTGTCGGGGATTTTAATGCAATCATAAGTGTCAACAAAGCTGAGGGAGAAAGAGCTTTAGCTACCCTTTATCCTGATTTTAAAGTTTGCTTGGAGGACATTTAACCTTGGATACTCCATCAGGTGGCTGCTTCTATACCTAGAAAAATAACTAGATTGATGGGTCTTTTACTTATAAAAAGCTAGATAGATGCTTGGTAAATTAACATTGGTTTCGGACCTTCCCATCCAATCACACAGTATTTGAAAATTGCTTACTTTCAAATCATTCTATGATGATTACTAAAACTTCTTCAGAATTTACTAGAAAACCTTTAGTTTAAAAATTTCCTGATTGATATTGCAGGCTTCTAAAAAGCTTAAAGGAAAGGTATGGCTCTCACTATTCGAGACATTAAATAGTTTATATATGCAAGAAAAATCAAGTTGATTCAATAGGAGATGAAGAAGTTGTACAGGGGTAATATAAGGAACACACTATCTATTGGATACTACTAAAAGAAAACTCAGTGAAATTCAATCTGATCTAAGTCTCATCTTCTACATACCTACAAAACATGGAGAAAATAGCAATGAGAAACTTTGCTAAGGGTATAAGCTATGACTTCTCACTGATGAAACAAAGACCTTGCATTTGATGGATCAAAGAAGGGGATAGGAACACTTCCTACTTCCACAAAGCTGTCCTCTATAGGCAATACATAAACAAAATAATCTATCTAGAAGAGGGTGATCAGAAACTGAACAAATAACAATTACTACTTGATGGACCGTTTAATTATTTCTCAAAATTGATGAAGGTTGCAAATCATTCTTATTCTATAGTTCCTTTCCTTAAAGAAGTGATAAAAGACTGCTTAAGTACACAAAAAATGTAAGAACTTTACAGACTAATGATTATAACAGAAATTGAGAAAACCCTTAAGTCTTTAGATCCTCAGAAAACCCTTAGGCCAGATGGTTTCTATGGTAAATTCTTCATAAACTCTTAAAATACTATAAAATAGATGGAAATTGATGCGATAATGGAATTCTTTATAATTGGAATGCTTCTAACTGAACTCAATAAGACATCACCCTTATCCCAAAAGGGGTGAAGCAAAGGACTTTTCAGACTATTGGCCTATTGCTTGTTACACTACAATATACATGGTCATCTCAAAAATTCTTACTAAAAGGTTAAAGGTTGTGCTCCTTAAATTCATTGATCAAACATAAGGGGCCTTCATCCCAGGTAGAGTAATAGGAGATAATATCCTATTAATCCAAAAACTAATCAGGAACTACTCAAAGAAGCAAGGTAAGAAGAATTACATCCTTAAAATTGACTTAAGGAAAGTCTTTGATAACCTCAGCTAGGACTTCATCACCATCACCCTAGCTACCATGAAATTTTCTCCAACATTCATCAAGTGGATAAGAACATTCAACCTTACCCTTACCTTTATCTTTTTGATTAATGGGTAGCCTACGAAGATTATCAAAAGCACAAAGGAAACCAGACAGGGTGATCCAATCTCACCCTATCTATTTGCAATCACAATGGAAGTTTTCAACAGAGTCTTAAAAAGGGTCATTGAAAGGACCAAATCATTCAAATACCACTCAAATTGTAAGAAGTTCCAGACTTCCAATCTATGCTTTGTGGATGATTTAATACTTTTACCAAATGCTAATCCTACATTAATCAATGCCTTAATGTTATCTTTCAAAATCTTCAAAAGGCTCACAGGCCTATATATCAATTGCTCAAAAAGTGGCTTCTTTCTTTCAAAAAATGTTAACCCATCTTAAACATAGCATAGACTCGATTACTGGCTTTAAATTGGTGATGCTACCTATGATGTATCTTGGAGTTCCTATTTTCAATAACAGATTGACCTACAGGGAGTATGCTTTCCTTATTGATAAAAGTAACAATAGAATCTCCAATTGGATTAGTAAGAATATGTTATTAGCTGGTCGAGTTCAACTAATCTCCTCGGTCCTCACCTCCATGAATTTGTATTGGGTTACATATATGGTTTTACTAGCTGCTGTGTATAATCATATTAACAGGATTGTCAAGTATTTTCTATGGTTTATAACTAATAGCTCTAGAAGTAAGGCTAAAGTAAGATGAAGTGAGATTTGAACCCTAAAGAATGAATGAGGACTCAACATCATTTCTCCAAAAACTATGAATACAACAATGTTGATTAAAAGGCTCTGACAGTTATGTAATAAGAAGCAATCCTTGTGATCTAAATGGGTGTATAGATACTATCTTGGATTCAAGACCATTTGGAACTATAACCCACCCCCTGGTGCTTTTTGGATTATGAAGAATATATTGGCAACAAAAAGAAAAGTTAGTGGGAATTCATTAACCTGATTGGTGATGGAAAAAGTACCAGTTTTTAGTATGATAACTGGTTATTAGTTGGTCCATTTCATAATCAGCCATCCACACACACCCTAAAAGCAGTGATTCATAATAAGGATACAGTGGCTAATGCACTTTACAACAAGCAGGTCTTTGACATTTACCCTCTACTAGCACACATCAATGGGAAATAAAGTACATAAATCTAGACAAGGAGAATGACCGTGTTATTTGGAAACACTCTAGTATAGGAAGGGCTAGATGTCCCGATGTTTGTTCAGAGGTGACATCGATGTCGACAACCCGATTAAGCGTATTTCTCATGAAGTTTGTTGTTTTTTCTCTCTTAGGAATTGATTATTTTATCTTGTGTTTATTAAAATTGGTATTTTGAAAAGATGATTTTAATACATTCATTGGAATGTTTGATTACAAGCCCATTACTAGAATATTCAATGTAATCCGTAATTATTATATTGAAATTCATTTGTAGCAACCAATGGATTATAATCATTAGGGATAATATAACCTATGTTAAATGACACATCGTATATGGTTGTTTCCTTGATTAATTGATTTTTCTAATTCGTAATGCTACTACCTAATTGAATCTAGATATCATATCTTAGGTTATTCGATAGTTAGGTTTAATTAATAATCTTATCTTGATTAAACACTACATAAGGGAAAACTCGGGTTAATTATTAACCCACAATTAATAGTTGCTAGGAGAGGTTTGACAACAACAAATCACTGAAATATGTTTAATTAGAGTGTAGGTTGAGATTGAACTAAAGAGTCGGGTCCCTACTGAATTCCCCACTTTCATCAATTTTTTTTTACATATTTTCTTTAAATTGCTTCTGTTAGTTATTTTAGCTTTATTTTTCTTATTTTTAAAACCAAACCTCCACTAAAAAGCCCTTAACACTGATTAATTTTATTTAATAAACTTTATACACACTCTCTGTGGGATTAATCTAGACTCACCACTGCTTTAGTGGAAAAAAAATTCAAAAAAGGATTAGGATTTAGACTAATAAGGAACTTTCCATTAGAAGTACACTTTAACTCATGAAAACCTTCTTGAATTTTATGCACATTTATTAAAGTGCTCATATGTTCTTATCTAAAGGAATTATAAAGATGGTTGAGGGTTTAATGAGTAAATTCTTCTGGGATAAAAATGATGGGAATAAGTTTATTGAAAAAGTCAAATAGTCGGAGGTATGCAAACATATAGATGAAGGTGGCCTTAGGATTACTCCATAAATATCACTAACAAGGTGTTGATGGATAAAAGGTTATGGAGAGTTCTTGTTGATAAGGAATCCTTATATATAAGATGAATTTACAGTTTTATATTAAAAGGTGATAGTATTTGCTCCTTTGTTAGTAGAGACTCCCATTCTTGGTTCATCAAACAACTATTTAAGCTAAGAGTTTAATTGAGCCAATTGTGGGATGTAGAATTGGTGATGGTACCTTAACTTTCTTGTTTTATGATAATTAGATGGGAAATGGGCCACTAATTAGCAATGCACAAGTTGCCAAGCTCTATCTAATATTCTAGCTCAAGGTAAGGTATGTTTGTGGGTTAAGGATGGCCATCAGTGTAACTACCCAAAAGAATTGAGCCATTTAATCCTATCCTATGCTCCTAATGTTGAGGTTAGTGATTACTATATACAAAGCAATAATCTTAATGGTAATTTCATAAATAAGGCTTATGGGGATTAGATAAGCCTAGAGGACCAATGGTAGAATGGTACAAGCTCATTTGGAATAGGAATCTTATGCTAAGGGACTCTTTTTCATATGGTTGGCAGTTAAGAATAGACTTAGCATAATAGAAAGATTACAATTTTTATAACTACAATATACTTGCATCTTGTGTGGATTTGGAGCTGAAACCATACCACACTTATTATTTAAGTGTAACTACTCCATGGAAATATGGAATAAGTGTAGCTACTCCAAGGAAATATGGAATTATGTCTAAGTACTTATGAATTAGGGCCTTAATAGGGTATACTTCATGGAAATTGTTCAATGGTCTCTAGAAAACTATAGTAACCATTCCAGTGGTGATCTAGTAGCCTTCCTTATTAGACTTGCTACCTACCAACTTGCAATTTGAATGAAAGAAATGGTAGAAATTTTAAGAAATAGGAGTCATATAATGAATTTATTTTCAATCTGACTATAGCTTCCATAAGAGAACAATTGATATTATATAAAGACTTGAGAAATATAAGCAGATGAACCAAGCATACGTGGAGGTTAAAGTAACAAGGTTGCATGTTCACATGTAAATCTAGTCACAAAGCTATGAAAGGCCTAAGTTACTTAAAAAGTGATGGAATCTAGAATAACTATCAGCCTGTTTCTAGTAGATTTAAAGGATGATAGGTTGAAAAAGTTTGATGTTTTTTTTCATAACTTATATTTGTACAGCTCTGTACTAATACTTTGCTATTGCTCTTATAGGGCATATAAATGAATTTAGTTCAATTTTTCTTAAAAAAATTCCATTGACAATAATTAAACAATATATTCAAAGAAGATGTATGAAATTGAAAGAAGCAATCATGGTCCAAGGAAATATAGGAAAGAAATTAAACATCATTATTATGCATGCCTTAACTCCATTTATGAAGTTAAAATAAAGGAATACTCAAGTTTACACGTCGACGAAGCTAAAGGCTATGAGAATCTAATTGCATTCAACATTCTCCTCCATGGTCCCATAAATGCTACTTGACTGGAACTTGAGCTTCTCTAAGGAGGGGTGAAGTTATCTAGCTCTGACTGAAGGTGAGGTAAAGTTGTGCATGCCTCCCATATGTCATTTTAAAATTGTGGACACTTGGTTACTTGAATGTATTACATCCCATATTCAAGGATGATTCGTTTAATTGCTAGTGAAGAATTGTTATCCCATGCCTAGGAATTGTAACTCCCTTTAATGTTCTTTAACAATTTTAATGTTTAGACATATGGTGATTTTTTATTAATGCAACTCTTATTATTATTAATGGAAGTTTTTAAATTTTTCTAGAAAGGTTAAAGGTGGTAGTGGACTTGGTTGGACTTGGGTCGATGAGGCTTAAGGTTAACTTGAAAATAAAATAGGGTTTTAGACTTGGCCTAAAGCCCAATTAGTCCCAATGTTCATGGTTTGAGCTCAAGCTTGATCAAAATTTGGGCAACCAAGTCCAAAAATGATATAAGATTGCATTTTTAATTTACAATAATAAAAAGATGTTATTTTAATTAAAACATAATCGTATTTCCTTCAATGCTTATTAGGACTAGCTACGCTTAAAAGAAAATAAAGCCATAGTAGGATAGTATAATGTTATTATTAAATTCAAGTTTTTGATTTATGATATTATTATTATTTATATTTTTCCTTTGGTTTAACATAACTTTTTAGGGATTCCACTTGTTGCCTTTTTGAGTAAAGAAAGTTTAGGCACATAAGAATCCTCTAGTATTGGCCCCTAAGGAGAAGGTGTGTCAGCTTTAGGAAGAGCATATCTAAAGGATAAGTTCAATCCCTTTTCAATAGAAGAAAGGTGGATTCGGGCTCTTAAAGTTAAAAAAATGAATTTATCATCATCGTCTGAAAAGGAGGAAAATTTTGCCCCGAATCCATTAACTGAATCCATGATGATTAAGAAACGGATTTATTTGGAGGTCTCTTCCTCAACCTCAGATGACCAAGGTCTAAGATAGAAAGGGAAAGGTGCTCTCTTTAATCAACTCTCATTCGATTCCTAACAATAAAATTGTAGTGAGGTCCATATGAGCAAATAAGTGGTATGACTACTAATTTTGATGTTATTGGGATGAAAGATTTTTCTTTTTCTTTTACCTTAATTGGAGTGGAGTATATGATTCTTGTTATGAATTTGAACTAGAGACTAAAAAGTTTCTAAATATTAAAGAGGTCATAAAGCAATGTCTAATATAATTAACAGTTAGACATGTTAGCCAAACTATCAATATTATGGCCCCAATCAAGATTGTATCATCCTCGACGTAATGAATTCAGACTCTAGGTGGAATAACATCTCCTTTCTACTGGTCTAGCTCCACTTTTCCTTCCTCATCCACTATTTATCCTTAGGCTTTGGTTATCTTTCTAAATATAATTCTTAATTAATTTTCCTTTCTTCTTTGAATGTCAGATTTACTAATTAGGATAATCACTCTTTATAAGAATTGACCAAATACACTTTTCTTTTTATCTAATATCGATAACTTTGAAAAAAGGAATGAAGAAGAACTAAGTTTAGAGAAGAAGCCTCAACCTCATTACTTGAAAAAGAAGGCTCTTCCTCAATAGTAAAGATTCTGGTACTGTGCTTATGTTACTAGTTTACAAACTCGACTAATAGTAACTCACTCTCCTAAACATTCTAAAGGAAGTCTAGATATGTGACTAATTCTATCTTGTTAGGCTAATGCAAGGCTTTCATCTTAAAATTGAAGGATGGGGCATTGATTTGATATAACAATATGGTGGTATTACTTTACTCATTTTCTTTTGATATACATATCATTTTTAGGATTGAAAGAAGTACACATGGGTAGGTTTTTCCTAGATAGATTGTTCATCTTAGTGCTATCGCAATATGCTTAACTTCAAGAAAAGGAAATCATATTCAACTAGTAACTTCATATGGGGCCAATTAAATTGAGTAATAAAGACCTTTTATTGCTTTAATTCAAGAACCTAAACCTATGGGTTGATTGGATGACCATTGTATATAGAATATGGTACTCCTTGCTTAATATGATTTTGATTAGTAAAAAGATGGTTTTTGTTAGATATAACAAGATAAAAGTGATTAAAAAAAACTCAAGTGAGGTATTGGAGTAATGAATAACCCATATTGAGAATTAGTGGAGGGATTGCAGGTAGGTTCTTTAATGTATATTTTACTAATCCCAAAAAATATAATATGAATCAACTATAGGAAGGGAAGATGAAGCTCTTGGCATAGTTGATATTATAAAACTATCTATACTTTTCATTTCTCTCCCACACCCTAAAATTGAAGAGGAACATCCCTTTTAATTCTCCTAATATAGACTCGTATACTTCATAATAACAACCTTATTTTATCACTAGAATAAAAACCTTTGTATGCTTGGGTGAATGTCATAACTGTATTTCTCTTTTTAAGGTATGAAAAAAGAGTTTGAAAGGCTCGACATATCTTATCTTTGGCCTGCTCACCTTATATGGTTGAATTAGTTAGGTTAAAAAGAGTTTGAGTAGAAACTTAAAAAGACTAGATCAGAAAATTAGTAGATGCAAATTCTGGGAACCCAAATTCTTCTTTTGTTTAGAGCATATTGTGCAAAATCAAAAGAAGCAAGACTCTCATACATGAAATTCGAATTTCAAGAAAAAGGTCAAGGATTGACTCGATTCTTGATCTCTAAATAAATTTAAAGTTAGAGGTTTCTTATACCATAACTTCATACCAATCCTTTGAGTTTGAGTTTTACGGGTTAGATTAGGACAAGTTAGTTCTAAAACCTATAGTTTGAGCGGAATCTTTTTTTTTTACATTCATTGGTTGGTGTCAATTCTTTTTATATGCCTTCAATTTCATTCTTCGTCTCCCTAGTCACGGTATTCTTTCTTAACCTAATATGTATTTTATAGTTGTATGAGGGGGTATTAGGCATGCTATAAACACACATTCGAGCAAGATTCCTTATCTTTTTCTCTATTTTAATAGAGGACTGAAGGAAAAATTGGTAGACCTTTAACAAAAGATTGAATTGAGGTGATAGAGTGTTTTAGGAAACACTAGGCTTTAGAATTAAGAAAGGCACTTTTTGAGAAAATTTTGCTCATCAAGTTCTTATTTGAGTTGCTACTATCATAATTGTATAATATTTATACATTCCTTTTGAGATTAATGTTCTTAATGGTGAATTGATGATTTGACATCCTTTTCCTTATCTAAGGATAAAATGGTTGATGACTACTAAATATCCTCCTTTTACTTTCTTAATAATATAGCCTTTGACCTTTTGTATTCGTTTTAAAAAATATTTTTTAATTCCATCTAAGCTATGTTTTTCTAAATCTTTGTGGGAAAAGAAGAAGCCATTCACCAAGCACTACATTTGTAGATCCCACCAAATCATTAAACCTAGCGGTTGTTCACTCTTTAATAGATGATTTAATAGGCACGAGATCATTGAAGAATCTCTTTAGAATCTACTCTTTGATTAGTGATTCACTGCTATGGTGGACATGATTGAATCAAATAGATACTCTCATAGGCTTTTTTTCCCCCTCCTCCTCTTACTGATCAAAAACATCCATAAGTGTCATACCAATAGATGGAGTTAAGCTACTAAGTTAAAGTTTATATTAAGGATCAAATAATCAACCTGTTTTATAGCCTTAGGCACCCACATCTCTATCCCCCAAAAAGATGATCATCATCCATTTGAAACCATAGTTCCCTCAACTGATTGAGGGTATAGGAATTTTAAAACAAAAACATAAATATTTCAAAAAATTCTCTTTCACTTAAGGTAAATATGGGACTCATATCTTTTTCTTTCTTTCCAAGTCATTTTGGCGAGTGTACTAAAACCACTATATACCACACCACCGATAACTCACCTGAATATCGAATCTTTCTCTACCACCAACTTGACATTGTTGTCACTTACATGATAAGGCCAAAGGCTGGACTTTTTTTTAAAATAAGCTAAAAAGGAACTTTCTGTGTTATTAGTAAATCATGTAATACATAGTACAGACCTTATTATGTATCCAGAATCATACATGAAAGGTAAAAATGAAGGAAATGTGGAATACCTGATTTTGGTTTCATTTAGAGTTTCGAAGCAATTTTTGATGCCGAAATAAGCTCTTCCGATCTTCCCGGGACAGTTGAGGAAGTTGTTCACCGACACTCGGTTTAAGCCTTTCTACATTTTTCTTAATACACAAGCTCTCTTAATGGGTCAGAGAACTGTATTCTTATGATTAATATGAGTAACTGTACGAGACCTTAACCTTTATATAGCTTCCATATTAAGCTTCCCCATCACAAGGCCGATAAAGACCAGGTCCACACTGAAAGGGATCCATTTTTCACTCAGATTTTGAGCCATTAATTTAGATCATTTATTGGGCCACTTTATTACCCTCATTCGAATCAAATTACGTAACTTAACTAATAATTTATTGAAAAACAAAATTGCAATTAATAGTTATCCACTTAATAGGAAAAAGACAAAATTGTCCCTGAGGACAAAAATGTCTAACATTCTTCCCCTTGGACAATTATTAATTATAGTTTTTGTTAAGTTCAAAACAGTTTTAAAAACTCGGTTAAGTCATGCTATTGTATTGGTACCAAATTTTAAAAAAACATTTGATCCAAAGGTAATGAAAGTCCAACATTTCATCCTGTAAGGCTTTCGATATCGAAAAATATCAAACACATGTGTCATGTGTGACACAGGTTCAATATAATCACGAATGTCTAATACCTTACTAACATGAATGGGAAAATGGAGTGTGACAAACTAAGATGATACCTGTATGATCTAAAATGTATCATCTTCATTTGTAGGTCTCGATTTCTCCAACTTTATACTAAACTGCAGCAGAGAAATCTTGTTTTCTCTTACCGAATGCTAAACAACATTACAGAAAACCCTTATGTTCTCCAACTGAATGCTAAACTGCATTAGAGAACCTTCATAGGATTAAAACCTTATATCTGTCTATGTCATATGAAACTTTAAGGATACCCATATAAACTTTATGTGTTTAATGACATAGACTCAAGGTCAATCTTTATAAATGCCCAATGACCTTTAAATTGCTTAAGATCAACACAAATCTTAAGGCTTTCGTATGTATTATAACTATATACAAAAGCAGTTATTACTGAGGAGAAAAGAACATAATCATCTTTATTAATAAATAACCATAATGTCATAATACATCAAAATATTAACGAGCAAATACAATGATCCCTAACTACTATTGTCTAAGGACTTTAACACACCTATACTAGATACATGTCTAACAAACACTAGTGGTTGAAGTCCTTTAGTCAAAGGATCAGTTAACATCTCCTCAGTCTTGATGTGCTCGACTTCAATGTCACACTTCTAAATCAACTCCTTTATGGTTAAGTACTTGAACTCCAAATGCTTAGACCCTGTGATATTCTTATTGTTGTTATTGAACAATACTGCAGCAAGATTATCATAACACAACCGAATGGGTATAGCAATCGAATCCACCACAGACAACTCAGAAATCAAGTTTCTGAGCCAAACCGCCTGTGTAGCAGCTCCATAACATGCAAC
>JANIHZ010127634.1:0-12445 GCA_027478365.1 Erythroxylum rufum | reverse complement strand
CACGTAGATAGAATTGAACAAGAACGCGTATGAGATGAAAAATACAGTCGGTATTAAGCTTGTTAATACTCAACTTTTAGTTAAAGCGATCATAAAAGTCCATCATAGAGAATCCCATGTAGAAAAATAGAGTGGAACAAGAATGAAACAGTGAATTACATGGTTCAGTTAATTCAACCTACTTCCATAGGAACAAACAGCTTCTCTTATATTTCTTATTTTTTCTGTACAAGATATAAAGTTTTATAATGTAAAAACAGGGTTCTAATTTATGAAAGAAACCCATCTACAGAAGGATATAATTAGGAGAGCTTGCCTCCAATTTAGGAAGATCAAAATATAAGGAAATCCCTTGTTAAGGATGTGATAGTGTTAAGGATGAGATAAAGTTATATCCCATAATTTACTCACCAATACACTTTCCTATTATAATTGTAACTCCTTATATATATACTATCAGCCTAACACAGAGTGGTTACGACTTTTCTCAGAACTACAACCTGATAACATCGTTAACATGGTATCAGAGCCTGATTTTCAAAAACCCTAACTTCCCCGATTCTCAAAATTCCGTTTGTCCTGAAACCTTAATTCCCAAATTCACCCAAAACCCAGAACCTTCTTTTCAGTTCAACTAAAAAAGGAACGATACTTGTGATTAAGGACTAGTTGGGTCTTTCAACCAACGTGAGCTGAGAGTATGCTAGTGTATGACTGGTGATGTCACACCACAGTGTAACGACAGCAGCGGTGCTGCTAGGTACTGGAGGGCGCAGCCTGCGAGGGTTGACGCTAGCGAGTGAATAGCCAGAGGTGGTCGCACAGCCTGCAGGAGTCGATGCTGGTGAGTGAACGACCATAAATGGTCGTGTAGCCTAAGGGAGATGATGTCGGAGAGTGAATAGCCAAAGGTGGTCGACGGGGAGACGTTGGAGGGTTGAGTTGACATTCCACCAAATATAACAACTAGTGATCCAGAGAATACCAGAAGTAACGATGAGAAAGTTAATATGGATGAGACTAAAATAGCCACGATGGAGCTTTTTTCGGGTAAGGCAGTGATCGAATTAATCCCTGCTCCAACCAAAATATGTGAATGGAAACTAGAAGGTGCCAACAATTATCTTGAGTGGCGTAAATCTGTAGAGGCATTTATGTGGGGTGTGATGAAGGAAGATCATCTCATGACTTACGTTTTTGCACAAGATAAAGGCACTAAATCATAGTGGATTAGAGATGACAACAGGTTATTTAGCCTATTAAGACAAACATTGGTTCCTAAGGTCTTACAGCTGGTGAATCATTGTAACACAGTTAAGGAGATTTGAGATCATTTAGAATCTCTATATCATGGCAAAGCTAACTTGTCTCGCACATATAGGGTAATACTTGATATTATGAAGACAGAAAAGAAAGACACTCCCATAGGAGACCATTATTCCTTTTTTAGAAAACTAATTGAAAAATTAAATCAGGTGATGTCTATCATAACCAATGTGGAAGAAATGCAGAGACAACATGATCAGTTTAGGGGTATAGCTTTTGTTATGAGTCTTGGAGAAGAATATAGCAATATCCGATCCTAAATTCTCACTGGAGTGGATTAATTAACTCTAACTGAGGCATTTCATCAGGTTCTTAAGACTACGGCTGAGTTTCCTAGAGAATCCAAGTCAGAAAATGCTGCTTTTGCAAGTATTGGCTCTAATAGAGGAGGTAAGGGAGAAGCTAGAGGAACAAAATGTGGGGGTCATGGTAGAAGAGATAGGGGAAAAGGAACACAAGAAAACCCGATCTTGTTTTTACTGTAAAGAAATTGGCCACGTCATATCCAATTGTCCTCAATTATAACATAAGGAGAGAACTCAATAGGTCTGTATAGTAGCACATGATAATGAGTTGGTCCCCAAGAAGGAGATGCAAACTTAGACCATCACTTTGACTGTAGATGAATTAGCTGCTTTCACTCAGTTTCAAGCTATGAGAGGGAACTCTTCCTCATCTAATACCGCTGTCATATTAGCACTTACAGGTACTCCCAGTGCATGTCTGTCCTCCATTCCTCATGATTGGGTAATGGACTTCGGGCCCACTGACCACATGACTAGAGACATAGGCATTCTATCTAATTTTACCTTGTTAAACAACTTACCCCTAGTTACTTTAGCCAATGGTTATGTTGCTTCTGTACTTGGCAAAGCCACTGCCACTGTCTCTTTAAAAATCCCTCTATCTTATGTTCTTTACCTTTCTGAGTTCCCCTTTAATTTATTATCTGTTAGTAGAATTACCAATCCCTTAATTGTCGTGTACAATTTTACCCAGACAATGTTTTTTTTTCAGGATCTTGGGACAAGACAGATTATTGGTAAATGATCATGAGTCCAGTGACCTATATATCTTGGAGTCTCCTTTAGTTCGTGGTCCTAGTCCCACTGTTTGTTCTAGTATTGTCTGTCTAGATATCCTACATTGTCTTCTTGGTCATCCTTCATTGAAGGCTTTAAAGAGTCTATGTCCTAATGTTCAAGTTTCTTCTATTAAGTGTGAGTCTTATCATTTTTCCAAACATCAACATTTTCCTCACTTTCCTAGAGTCAATAAGAGAGCTATGTCTCTATTTGAAATTGCGCACACAGATGTTTGGGGTCCAAGTCCTATTGTGTCAAAATTGGGATTTTGTTGTTTTATTACTTTTATAGACAATTTCTCTAGGAATACTTGGCTCTATTTAATAAAAAGTCATTCTGAGATATTCGATGTGTTACATTACCTCTTGTGCTGAGATTCGTACCCAACATGATTCCACAATTATAATATTACATAGTGACAATGCCAAGGAATATTTCTCTACCCCCTTTACTTCTTTTTTGTCACAACAAGGTACCTTTCATCAATCTTCTTGTGTTGTTACCCCACAACAGAATGGAGTTGTTGAACGAAAAAATTGACACCTTATGGAAGTTTCTCGGGCATTGTTATTCAAAATGAAGGTCGCGAAAGAGTTTTAGGCCAATGCTGTCTTCACTACTTGCTATCTTATTAATCGCATGCCCTCAGCAGTTCTTGATGGTAAAGCTCCATTTTCTATTATGTTTTCTTCGCAACCCTTCTTTTCTTTGCCTCTTCGTGTCTTTGGTTGTGCTTGTTTTGTATATGATACATGTCCATCTGTCTCAAAACTTAATCCTAAAGCATTAAAATGAATCCTCCTTAGGTGCCCTCGACTCCATAAAGGTTGTCACTGTTATTCTCCTGAATTGCATCATTATTTAGTGTCTTGTTATGTCACTTTCTTTGAAAATACTCCATATTCCACAAATGTGTATTCTCTTTATTCCCCTGAGGATGATTTCTTATCTATCGAGTTCATCGAGTTGAGTTTGTTTCCCTTCCTTTGGACATTCCACCCCCTTGTCGTCTTATCACCCAAGTTTATTCTCGATGTTCTCATCCTTTTACAGGTCCTCCCATTACTCTAGATTCGGAGATTGATGACACTTGTACGAACTCTTCGCCTCCACCAGTTGTGTCCTCCCGAGATCTAAGTCTCAACCTAGCCATTGCTCTTTGCAAAGGTAAACGTTCCTGTAAGTACCATAGGTCTTCATTTGGTTCTTATGAGTCTCTTTCAGCCGTTTCTAGTGCCTTTGTGTCTTCCGTAGACTCAGTTGTGTTTCCTAAGTCTATAAAGGAAACTTTCTCTCATGAGGGGTGGAGAGGAGCAATGCAGGAAAAAATGGATGCTTTGGATTCTAACCAAACATTGGACTTAGTTGAATTACCTCCTGGGAAGCAGGCTGTTGGGTGCAAGTGAGTATATATTATCAAGATGAATCTAGATGGTTCTATTGCTCGCTTGACAGCTTGGTTAGTGGCTAAAGGCTATGCTCAGATGTATGGTATTAATTATATGGAAACCTCTCCAGTTGCCAAAATGTCTTCTGTTCGTCAACTTATTTCCTTCTCTGCATCTTCCTCTTGGCCTTTAATCCAACTTCATGTCAAGAATGCTTTTCTTCACGGTGAGTTACAAGATCAGGTTTTTATGGAGCAACCATCTGGTTTTGTTGCTCAGGGGGGAGTACTAAAGTGTACAAACTGAAAATGTCTTTATATGGTTTAAAGCAATCACCACGGGCATGGTTTAGGAGATTAAGTGAAGTTATCAACTTTGGCTTGAAGCGAAGCCATTATGAACATTCTTATTTTGGCAAAAGACAAGTGCAGGACTGATATTATTGTTGGTTTATATGGATGATATAATTATGACAGGTAGTGATGAGAGATGCATATAAATGCTTAAAGACTTCCTTCAAAGTCACTTTCGAACAAAAGATTTAGGGCAACTCAAATATGTCTTAGGCATTAAAGTATCAAAGTGTAAAAAGGGAATATTTATTTTTGTTCTTGATTTGTTAACAGAGAACGGAATGATTGGTGCAAAACCTCTGGAAGTTCCTATGGCACCAAACTTAAAACTTAGTGCAAAAGATGGAGAATTACTTTAGGACACTGATCAATATTGACGATCAGTGAGAAAACTTAATTATCTCACTATGACCCGACCAGATATAGCCTATTGTGTGAGTGTAGTAAGTCAATTCATAAGTACACCACACACATCTCATTGGGATGCAGTAATGAATATTATGAGATATTTAAAACAAGCTACTGGAAAAGGCATACTCTATTCAAATCATGATCATAGAAAGATAGAAGCGTTTTCAGATGCAGATTAGGCAGGGTCTCCGAATGACAGATGATCCACTTCAGGTTATTGTGTGTTTATGGGAGGGAATTTGAAATCTTGGAAGAGTAACAAACAAATGGTGGTAGCTAGATCAAGTGCTAAACTAGAATGCAGGGCTATGTCACAAGCCACATGTGAGTTCATGTGGCTAAGACAGTTACTTGATAAGATAGGCATCATTTACACAAGTCCAATGGAGCTAAAGTGTGATAATCAAGCTGCTCTTCACATTGCTAAGAATCCTATTTTTCATGAGCGAACTAAGCACTTCGAAGTTAATTGCCATTTTATCAGAGAAAAAGTTCGACAAATTTTGATTTCATTAAATTATGTGAGAACTAGAGAATAATTAGCGGATATCTGTACCAAATAATTAGAGGGGAATCAGGTTGATTATATATGTCACAAGTTGGGTATGATTAATATTTATGCTCCAGCTTGAGGGGGGGGGGGTGTTAAGGATGTGATAGTATTAAGGATGAGATAACCTGATGGAGTAAATCATGGGATATAGTAGTTATCCCATGATTTACTCATCAATACACTTTCCTATTATAATTATAACTCCTTATATATATACTATCGGCCTAACACATAGCGGTTACAGCTTTTCTCAAAACTACTACCTATTAACATTGTTAACATCTCTCAATCTCGTGATTTCTATAAGTGGAATTATTAAGAATCAGCTATCCAATGGGATATGCACTGCTCAATTCAGTGATGAAGACTTGAAACTGAGATATTGCTATAAGGTGGTGGTTTCCTTATAATTTAATATTCGGTTGTAAACATTATCATTGAACTTTTAGGAATGGTTGCGTTATCTTTTCCTAATATGTACTCAAACTTATCCTTTTTGGTGATTAATATGGTTGTTTACATGCTTGATATGTTTTATTTTTTCCACTTTTTTTTATTGTTGCATGTGATAAATTTGAGATTGAGAATACTGACATGAATGTAGGATGAGGCAATCTCATTTACATTTATTATTATTATTATTCTTATTATTATTACTACTACTACTACTACTACTACTACTACTACTACTACTACTACGATTATCAATAGTAATACTACCAATATCACTGCTACCACCATTACCTTTATTACTATTATACTATTATTTTTTATTGTTATTATTATTATTCCTTCCACTAATATTTACATTATTATTATTTATTATTATTTTTTCTCTTTATTTCTCTCTCTCTCTCTCTCTTTCTATTTCACTCTTTCTCTCTTTTGCTTTCTCTCTTTTCATATGGGTCAATTGGAAACAACTTTTTTACTTGTTAAGAGTAAGGCTGCGTATTACTGGTCTTCCCCAAATCTTGCATATCAGCGGGATTCATACTAGGCGTTGTTGTTATTCTTGTTGTGAGACACCTTTCTAAGATTAGTTGTGATATGGAGTTTCATTTTATGATAAATTTATGTGATACAACTACTGGTACAATTTTGATTCCAACTACTGGAGTGCTATATACAGGCACACGTATGCCAAATATTTCAAGTTTAAAGCTGGTTACGACTTAGAAGTGCGTCTTGGTTGGGTATGACTATGGGTACGTGCTCCAAATTGCTCAATTTTGTTTCTTTATGGCATTTGACATCCGACTTTGTAGTGTGTGTGAATTCCATTTTCATTCATTCTAATCATTGTTGTCCATCTATCAAAATTCAAATGATGCCAAATCTTTCACTGAATAAAAGTGTGAAGATGTGACAGACTCCTGGCATAAATAATCAGCTTTCATCATGCTGGTAACATGATTTTTCAACAGTTAATATCATCAGTTAAATCCTGTTGGATATCAAGAGCTTATTAGACAGCAAAAAATACGAAAGAGGCAAAAGAAATAGAGGAATAGAGGCTAAACAGTCTTCTATTTTATGAGGTAAATTGCTATCCAATAAAACATGAAATATGTCCATATAAATATAGGCTTACAAAACTAATTCTTGATAAACTAAACTACTACTATTTAACTTAAACAATGACTCTAACTAATAACTCTAACTAGGACTCTAACAATCATAATTAAAGTTTATTATCCAACACCCTCTCTTAAACTTGTAATTCAACCTTTAATAACTCCAAGAATAACTCTCAATCTGCAGAAATCTTCACATTATAAAGCTTTGGTAAACATATCGACAACTTGATCTTTAGATGTCACATGCTTCAATTGAATCTCTTTGTTCTCGATGCACTCTCTTATAAAATGGTACTTGGTGTCTATATGTTTACTTCTATCATGAAAAACTGGATTCTTTCCTAAAGCAATATCAGACTTATTATCGACAAAAATATCCGTAGCTCTATCTTGTTCAAATTTCAACTCTTTCAATAACTTCCTCAACCAAATAGTTTGACAAATACAAGAAGCAGCTGCAACATACTCAACTTCACAAGTTGAAAGAATAACAATTGGTTGTTTTTTGAACTCCAAGCAAACACGGTACTTCCTATAAAGAAAACAAAACCACTTGTGCTTTTTCGATCGTCGATGTCTCCTCCCCAATCACTATCACTAAATGTAGATAATCTGAAATTGTTTACAGTAGTATAAAATAAGTCATACTCCAGTGTTCCTTTAACATATCGAAGAATTCTCTTTGCTGCTTTCATGTGCGTCAAAGTTGGAGCTTCCATGTAATGACTAATGACATCAACTCTATACAAGATATCTAGTCTTATACAAGTTAAAAATCGCAATCTTCCAACTAGTCTTTTGAATAAAGTTGGGTTTACCTTTTCTGTCGAAATTATAAAATTTGATGCCACAGTCCATTGGAGTAAAACTAAATTGATTCTATTCATTTTGAACTCCTTTAAAATTGCTTCAGCATAAGTTTTCTGTGA
Source organism: Erythroxylum rufum (assembly GCA_027478365.1). Taxonomy (NCBI): domain Eukaryota; kingdom Viridiplantae; phylum Streptophyta; class Magnoliopsida; order Malpighiales; family Erythroxylaceae; genus Erythroxylum; species Erythroxylum rufum. Next base: position 4,820 of record JANIHZ010127634.1, on the reverse strand, counting down.
GAGAAAAATCTCATCTTCACTTTGCTTCACTTTAATTCCAAAATAATAAGTCATAAGCCTCAAATCAGTCATCTCAAATTCTTCAGTCATTTTCTTCTTAAATTCTTTAAATATTGTAGGATTACTACCTGTAAAGATCAAATCATCAACATATAAACAAACATACATAATTTCTCCATTCTTGTTCTCCTTGACATATAAGGCATGCTCATACGGATTTTGACCATCCTTTTGAAAATAATCATCAATATATGTATACCAAGCCTTTGGAGCTTGTTTAAGACCATGTAAGGCTTTATTCAACTTCAACACCTTGTCTTCTTATCCTTAAACGATGTAACCCAATGGTTGTTCCACATAAACCTCTTTCTCTAAAGTTCCATTCAAGAAGGCTGATTTTACATCCATCTGATAATCTTCCATCTTTGTTGAGCTGTCAATGAAATAATTAGTCGAACGGTCTCAAAGCGAGCCACTGGAGCAAAGACTTCATCATAATCAATTCTAGCTTTTTAAGTGAATCCATTTACAACAAGTCAAGCTTTGTACTTCTCTACTTCTCGTTTTGAAATTTTCTTCACTTTATAAATCCACTTTACTACTACAGGTTGCTTCCCTTTTGGAAGATCTTTCAATCACCAAGTATCTTTCTTTTCAATTGCTTTCTTCTCTTCATCCATAGCAAATCTCCATCGTTCGTCTTTGACAACTTCTTTAAATGTCATTGGTTCCGTATTTGCTAACTAACAAAACAGAGTAGAATCATTGATTTCTTTTGTTACTTCATATATTTCTTCTAAACTCCGCATACGATGTGGCCTCTTGGAGGAGCTTTATGGAGACATAATCATTTGAGTTGTTTGAATTTCACATGGAGGAGTTTGCAGTGTAACATCAGTAACAATTTGATTTTGGGACTTATCTACATCAAAAAATTTATTAAACAAAGGAAGAAATTCATAATTTTCATCTTGTAATACATTCCACGCCCATGAGCCTTCTGCATCAAACTCAACATTTCTACTAATGATTTTTTTCTATTATGAAGATCATAAAATTTATACCCTTTTGAATTTTCAGCATAGCCAACAAATATGACTTCTGACTCTTATCATCCAACTTGCTTCTTGTTTCATCAGGAACATACATATAGCCAATACTTCCAAATACTCTTAAGTGTGAAATACTTGGCCTCCTTCCACTCCATGCTTCTTGTTGGTCATTTGTAGTAGACTCTTTGTGGAACTACGATTATTCAAATACACCACACATGCTATTGCTTCAACCCAAAACTCCTTTGGCATCCTCTTACTCTTTAGTATACTACGAGCCATGTCAAGAATAGTTCTATTTTTACGCTCCACAACTCCATTTTGCTGAGGTGATCTAGGAACCGTCAAAGAATCTCGAATACCAAGATACTCACATAATTGATTAAATTTATTCAACGTGAATTCACCTCCTCGATCAGTCCGAATTGCTTTAATTAGATAACCACTTTCACTCTTAACTCGAGCTTTACATTTCTTAAACACTTCAAATGCTTTAGATTTTTCCTTCAAAAAATAAATCCAAGCCTTGCGAGTATAATCATCAATAAACAATAGAAAGTACCTGTTCTTTCCATCTGAACTTGGTATGATTGGACCATATATATCAGCGTACACCAATTCGAGTGGTTATGTAGCTCGAGATAGAGACTCCTTTGGAAAGCTCCTCCTAGACTACTTACCATACATATAACCTTCACAAATTTGATTAGGATGACTTATAAAAGGCAAGCCATGTACCATCCTTTTCTTATACAAGAGCTCCAATCTACCGAAATTCAAGTGGCCCAGCCTAAGATGCCACAACCATGACGAATCATTCATAGTAGCTTTTAAACATATGGGACTATCTTTCTTGATCTTCAGTATGAACATCTTGTTCTTTGACATTGACACTTTTGCAATCAATCTCCCTTTTTTATTTCGCATGACCAATCCACTTTTTCTCATTTGTACTTTATAGCCTTTCTCTAAAAGTTGTCCAATACTCAATATATTTGTTTTCAAAGCAAGAACATAATAAACATGAGATATAAACTGATGATCTCCATTCTTCAATTTAATCAAATTTATCCTTTACCCTTAATTGGAACTTTAGTTTTATCACCAAAAGAAATATTGCCTTCAACAAATTCATCAAGACTACAAAATAAATCTTTATTATCAGTCATACGATTGCTGGCTCCGGAGTCAAGATACCAAGACTCCTCACTCCTTTCTTTGTCACCATTACACGTTAATGACAAAGCAAATGCTTCATCATCTTCTTCTTCAACCTCAACACAATTTGTGTTTTCTTCTTCATTTGAATTCTATCTACATTCTACTACATAGTGACCAAATCTTTCGTAATTGTAACATTGTATATTGGATCTTTAACCACAACCTCGTTGAAACGATCCACCTCTACCACGCCTTCTTGGATATTGTTGCTAAAAATTTGACTCTTCGTTGTCATTCGAATTATTTCTGCCTCCTTTATCTCTTCCACAATTTTCACGATTCCAGCCTTAACTGTAACCTTTGCCTCCTCGTCCTCTACTACGTCCTTGATGTTGATTATCTTCTTTTTAATTTAAATTCAACTTCGCCTACAGCTCTTGAGCATTTAGTTCTTTTCTTTTCTTCAATCTCTTTTCATGGGTTTGTAATGAACCCAAAAGGTGATCTATAGACATCGAATCCAAATCCTTTGATTCTTCAATGACAGTCACAATGTAATCAAACTTTAAAATTAGCGACCGAAGAATTTTTTCAATCACTCAAACGTCTTCCATCGGCTCTCCATATCTCTTTAATTGATTCACAATAGTCAAGACTCTGTCAAAATACTCTGCTATAGATTCAGAATCCTTCATCTTGAGATTTTCATAGTCACATCTCGAAGTCTGCAGGCGTACTTTAATTACTTTGTCTTTTTCTTTAAAACAATTCTATAAAATCTCCCACGCATCTCTTGCCTTAGTTGCAGTAGACACCTTTTCGAACAAATTTTCATCTAAGCACATATGAAGAAGAGTGAGTGCTTGCTGATCCTTCTTTTTAGCTTTCTGTAGCGCTTCCTTTTCTGCTATCGTTAACACTTCTTCACGTTCTAGATGATTGTAGCCTTTTCTACAATATCTCACACATCTTGTGATCCTAGCAATGCTTTTATTCTGATACACCAGTTGTCATAATTCTCCTTGTTAAGTTTCAGAAATTGAAACGGTAACATTCCATTCATCTTGGTTTTTACTGTAGAACACCTTCAAAATACAGTTTCTAGCGCTTCTGTATATCTTTTGGCGGTAGCTAAACAGCAACAGTGTTCTTCTTTCATCTAGGAGGTTTTGAGTTCAAATCCTCGCTTATGCAGTTGAACTAAGAAACAATTTCTTCAACATATTCGTTCGTGTCTTGTGTTGTGGAGATCTACACCCCAATGGTTAAGACGCGTCCCTTTACCTTCTTAAAGTGACTGGATTGTCCTTCAGCCTTCTGAGCTGCCTAGTCAAGGAGCTTTAGTCACATGTGATTAGAGAATGGACGTACTGGGAAAAATATCTTTCGATGGTGAGGGTTGGTCACTCATCTGGCAGGATCACTCCTGTTGAACTCGAGAATAACGTCAAGGTATTCACACCAATGACGGTTATGATTCTTTTGCTGATACTAAAGCATCACCTCTGTTGTTCATACTCTAGTTGCAAATTCAGATAGCAAATGGCAGGGATAATACTAGCTCCGATACCACTTTGTTGGATAGTAGAAAAATACGGAAGAGGCAAAAGAAACAGAGGAATAAAGGCTAAACAATCTTCTGTATTGTAAAGTAAATTGCTATTTAATAAAACATGAAATATGTCCATATAAATATAGGCTTACAAAACTAATTCTTGATAAACTATATTACTACTATTTAACTTAAACAATGACCCTAACTAATAACAACTACTACTATTTAACTTAAACAATGACTCTAACTAATAACTATAACTAGGACTCTAACAATCATAATTCAAGTTTATTATCTAACAAGAATAAGGATTATGCAGAGGAGAAAAGCAAAGGAGACCGAGGAGTCTGCCAAGCAGAAGGCTGAAGAGACCAAGAACAAGGTTGGCTAGTACAAGGACTATACAGCAGATAAAGCAAAGGAAACAAAAGATTATGCATTGGAGAAAGCTAATGAGTACGAAGATTATACTGTGGAGAAAGCAAAGGAAACTGAGGATTATACAAATGAGAAAGTCAAGGAGGGAAAGGATAGTGCAGTAAGCAAGCTTGGGGAGCTTAAGGACAGTGTTAAAGATGCTGCGAGGAAGGCCATGTGTTGGAACCCGATCTCGAAACCGGATCCCAACCGAAAAAGCGGAATCAAAAGTAAACAAAAGAACGAAAACAAAGCGAATCGGAAGGAAACGGAAAGCGAAGCAAAGAATGCGAGCGGAAACAAAATGAAAATAGTAATTGAAGGAACGGATTTCGAAGCGACTGAAACGGAAGCAAATCGAAACAAATGTTTCGAAATGAACGGAAACAAATGCCGACATCCGAAAGCCCAAAACTTAGAAAACAACCCCGTCTCGTGTTGCATTGGAAACCCTTAGACTGATCCAATCTAAAACAGTATAATTTTTTTTCATTCTCTTTCATTTCATTCCCTTCAACTTTATTCAATCTTATACCAATCAAAACCATATAATTTCCCTATTCGGAAATTTATTCTCCATCAAAACTTATTTCTTCAAATTTTACCGCATCTCAACTCTTATTCTTATTCTAACT
>JANIHZ010127622.1:0-12446 GCA_027478365.1 Erythroxylum rufum | reverse complement strand
TTTTTTAAGAAAAAGACAAAAGAAGAAAAGGACAAAATTCAAGTAATAAACTTTAATCAATTAATCCATCTTTAATTCATTTCCTAAAAGTTCCAATTTCGGTCCCACAATATTATACCCAATAGTCCAGTCCCATTTGGCTGAAATTGTCAATTCCGAAAAGTAGTCGGTTAGCCACTTGGCGATTTTTCCGGTCCGGAAATTTTCTCCGGAAAATTCCAAAAAAATTCTTAAAATTCCCATAAAAGATAAAACATACAATGGATCACTCAAAATAATTTTTCAAATACAAATTCTACATTAATCACAATAAAATTCCGTTTAGGCCCAATTACCAGGAATGTCATGTATGCATGTACAGTTATTTTTCATGTGCAAAAATTCACTAGTCACCAATACCAGTATGCAGGAAAATTTCCAATTAGTCCCAATCACTCTCACCCCTAGCTAATTTACTCTTTTACCCTTCCCGTCGGGGGTGAGATGTTACAATGGAGATCCTTCATGGACTCCCCTATGTTTATGACTTCGCGAAACCACTATGTGGGATTGTGAAAGTTCGTTCTGTTTACGACTACGTAAAACCATTATATGAGATTGTGCTAGGTTGTTCTGTTATCATAGAGATTTGGAAGAACTCCCTTACGGACCTACCCAAACCATTCTAATGTGCTTTTGTGCTCATGATATGTTGATAAGATTGATGCATACATGATTTGTATTATTGTGAATTTGGTTGAGAATTTAAGAACCATGTGTTTTATAATTCATTAACAATTGTGCATGACAAATGAACATTTTGAATGGTTTTGCTTATTATTCATTATAAACTTTTTGCCTACGAGCTTTCAAGCTCACCCCTCCCACCCCCGCTTTCCATCCCATCTTTAGGTGATGAGAAAGAGATCGAGTGATCTAGCATAAAGGCATTCCTCTGAATTCTGCTTATTTTGTATTTTAAGCTAGTTTTTGTAAAACAAGGCTTTGGTCGCGCTTTGAGCAATTCTAGTTTATATAAACTTTGTATTTTAGGATTATGATGTATTGGGGCTTGAAATGACCATTAAAGCTTTGTAAAACTCTTATCTTTTGATATTAACGAAATATATTTGTGTTTTCCTCATGACTTTCCAATTTTTTGCATTGCATTCTGAAGCATTTCATAGAGGTTAGATATGTGTTCTGACTTCAAGGGAAAAATTGTATTAATCTAGGTTGAATGGGACAAAGTTGTCTACTTAGAAGTTGTAGCTTATCTTTCTAGCTTCCAACGATATAAAGTATGAAACGTTTGGATATCGAAGTTGAGAGATATGATCATTATAACTTTGTGATGCTGCGTGGGACGTATATATAGGACAACTATAGTAAATGATGAGAATTAGTTACAGTGATGAATCAAATGAATATAGATTAGACAGTTTAATGTTTGGTAGTTGAATTGATATGATGTGATAACGCACTAGAAGAGTTGAATTCGGAAAGATTATAAGTGAAAGTGATGTTAGGATGGATGTAAGAACCATTGGAGATGTTTTGGAGGGAGTTTTGTCTCACCTATGTTCGTTAGATGGATTTTAGTTCTACTAAATGAACCTTCTCGGGTCTGGAATTGTTCCCAGCCTTGTCCATGTCTATTAAACAGACATTAGGTCCATTAAACGAACCTTCATGGGGCTAGAAAACACTTCATACCCCATGTATGTCCGTTAGGTGGAGGTGTATGTCTGTTACACTGTACACTTTAAGAAAATTGCAGTTTTGGCCCTATAGATGGTAAAATCTATCTTTAAAGTGTTCACAAAAGTTGTATATCTAGAAGTTCTCTTCGAAACCACCCTAAAACGACCATAATCAGATAACTTTAGTGAAAGTTATGTCAATTGTCCCAATATAGGTACAATATGATTGAGGACATAATCATGTTTGATTCTTTTGGCCACAACTTCGTCATCTGACCTCCAAATGAAGTGATTCTTGAACCAATAGATTCCTAACACATTTTTCCATCTCTCTATAAAAATTGGTAGCCTTTGGTGTTGATTTCAAGAAGAATTATGGATAGTAAGTGAGGGAATTGGTTGGAAGTGCATGACTTGGTTATAAACATACTTTGGCTTTTTAATCTTATGTTGACCTACAGAGCTCCGAATGAGATGTTTCTTGTTTCAAAATAAACTAGATACATAGAGCTACAATTTTTTTGTTGAAGTCAAATTGTGAATTTTTGGTGACTGACTATTGTGAGCATGCCACCATTGTGGGATGCATGTCTAAATGTCACGTAGGATATCGGGCACGAATCTTGCGAGAGCAAGATGCCCAACAGGGCAACTTCTCTGTAGTTCTTTAAACCTCTCCTAGTCTTCATATAAAGAATCCCCATCACTTTGTTGAAAATTTGTGATTTCCTTAACGATCCTTATTATCTTAGTGAAGGGGAAATATTTAGCGAGAAATGCCTGGGCTAGTTATTCCCAAGTATTAATTTGCCCTAAGCTGAGTAAATTGTACCATGACTTTGCCCGATCTCTCAAAGTGAAAGAAAATAGTCATAACCTCATGACATCGTTAGACATCCCCTTAAATCGAAAGGTGTCACAAATCTCCAAAAAGTTGGCGAGATGGGCATTGGGATCTTCATTATACAACTCATATAATTGCACACTACTCTGAAGAATGTTGGGAATGCCAGCTTGATCTCGAAATTGTTAACTTAGATCGCTGGCCTCGCAACTCCTTGAGGACTGAATCCTGGCCTCATAAAGTCCATCCTTGTCCTTTCAACCCCTCCTTGTTCTCCTTCTTCTGCCATATTTCTTTTTACAATGTCTTGGTGCTTTGCTCTTCTCAACTCTCATTTGTGCCTTGTGATATATTGATTGCAAAACATACTACTAGACTTATGCTCAAAACCGCAAGTATACAGTTCATACTTGTAGTTGAAAGAAGATATCGATCCCTCGAGGATTGTGCTTCGGCATCACTTAATTCAGGTTGTTCTTTGTTTAAGAAATTATTTCAATCAAATTAAAAAAATAAGTAAAATAAAGACAAAGTAACAGTAAAAGGGAATAACACAACCCAAACCAAAATCATAAACTAAGACTTGGAGAGAATCAAGATTAAGCATTAGGACTTACCATTATCCCTATTCACTCCATTCTAATTAATTGATTCAATTTACACTTGGCCTAGGATTTCCTAAGCTTCTAACTACCCTCTCTTAAGGTGTAACTAAATGTCACTAGTTAAATAAACTAGAATTAAAATTTGAATCTCCCGATGTACAAAGCCTTTCTTATACATTCAACTAGATATGAAGCTATCCTGTAAATAGTGTATTGATCTATTGAAATCTCTTTCTAGTAAATCAATAACTTGTTATTTATAGGTCCATTAATAGTCAACTATAATTGTACAATTAACACAGATTACAAAGCTCACTCTCTCAATTTTCTGCAAGGTTTAAGCACAATAAATAACACAAACATGTATATCATTAAATCAATAACCAAAGGATCACATATAATTCAAACAATAAACCCTAACAAAAGTTTTAGCCATTCACAATATCCAAAACATCCCCATGTTCGGTTCCGACCATGCGTCTCAGACATCATATATATCAAATATATATAGGAGAAATAAAACAGAACCTCAAAAACCAGATCTACTCATGCATATAGATATAGAAAATCAAAAACATAAAATGTAAGATGTTTACATACCTTTTTAACAATCTACTTCGTTCTTTAATCTTCTCCATGTTAGGTTGTCATAAACTAAAATGATCAATGCAGACCATCTCTAGTGAAAATCCACACAAAGATAGAAGGATGAAACCTCACTAGGAGATGGCTAGAATTCTATCTTTATGCTAGCAAAGACAAAAACTTTTAAGAGAGTTAGAGAGAAAAAGTGCATGTGTAAGAAAAATAGCATTTTTTTTATCTTTTCTTGTATCTTACATAAGATGCAAAAAAATCATCTCAATTTTTTACACCATTTGGGTTTCCATAACCCCCATAACTAATAGAAAGTTATGGGAAGTTGATGGTCTTAAATAACATACATTAATGGAAGTTATGGGAAGTTAATGACTATGAATAACATGCATTATCCAACAACACTTGTTTCTAATCCATTCCATACAACGTTTGCTACCATAATCGCATCGCGATACAATCTCAAAACACTCTCTAATAATTGAATCACCATTCAAGACCATTTTATTCATCCTTCTGATCCCCTGTCTGTATGACCTATTAGGTTCCTAGTTATGTTGGCCACTTAAATTAACACTTAATTCAAGTAAGTCAAGAGCAGTATCTAGCAACATGCCATGACCTCCATTTGATCATAAAGTCAATGTTTTGATTACAAACCCTTCCATACGCAATGTTTCCATGTTATTCATCCTTTCACCATCTATACCCTACTTAGTTCAAAGTATGGTTAAAATGTTAACTCCCATTAGATTGGCTACGTCACGTCTAGTCTAAGTGTTATTAGATCTTATCCTGAGGATCTCATTACTCTATGTATCATTGAAGACTCTCTTCATGACACATATCTACTCTGGCCAGAGATTTCTGATCGATAAGAGGCTGTGAATATCATCTGCTTCTATCAAGAGTGGTGAATCCTTTATTAGCTACTCAATTACCTCAAAAAGCCTCAAGCTGTACCCAATCACCGCCCTATAAGTAACCCCTGAAAGGCACCAATGAATGGAGTCAAAGCACAGGGTTAGTATCCGAGATATCCTTGAGCAACTTAAGTCAAAAGATATTTGCACCATTGCTATGATGAGACTATCATTGACAATGGAATAGAATATCCATATGATTGTCTCGTAGTAGGTCAATCTAATGTACTTACTACCATTCGTAAGCATCCACATGTTAAAGTCTATAGCTTATGAGATCTACTGCTTGATCTATTCAAGGAGTATAATATGTGCTAGTCTATCTAGATTAATGATATCCCATCTCATTAATCCTATGACTAAGGAAAGTTTAGATATTAGCATAATTACACTTGATAGGAATTTCATTATCTTGATCTCATCATGATTTCCTCCATGCTATGTTTTATATCAAGGACTTCATTAAATCAATTTAAGATTAACATCAAATCCATAAACGTATGAACATCGAAATAATGAAAATTTCCTTTATTAATCATAAAATGATTTGTACAATAAGTGCTAGAGGTGATTGCCTTTAGAGCACTTCTCTAAGTAACTCCCATTTATGCTAAAGCCAATCACCTTGATATCTAATACCATAGGCGTGTACATGTGACACAAAACTCTTTTGAGAAATGGGCTTAGTCAATGGATCAGCCATATTCTGATCGGTGGGAACTCTTTCTATCTTGGCATCATTTCTACCATTGATCTCTCTAATCAAATGGTAGTGCCTGAGGGACCACGCATCGTAATGCTAGTCAAAATAAAATAACTAGACTACTACTTAGAGTGCCGAGTCTAGGTCGATCCCACAGAGAGTGTGTGTGAAGTTTATGAAATGAAATTAATCGATGTTTAGAAAAAGGGGGGTTTTGGATTTTTTGGAATAAGAAAAACAAAATAAAACTAACTAATAAAAAATTAAAGAAAACATGCAAAATTGATAAATGTGGGGAATTTGGTAGGGACCCGGTTCTTTGGTTCAATCTCGACCTAACCCTAATTAAGCATATTTTATTAATTTGTTGTTCTTTAGCCTCTCCTAGAAACTATTAACCGTGGGTTAATAACTAACATGAGTTTTCCCTTGGGTTTTGTTTAATCAAGATACGATCGTTAATTAAACCTAACTACCGAATAACCTCGGATACGATCTCTACATTTAATTAGGCAGTAGCATTACAAATTAGGAAAACCGATTAATCAAGGCAACAATCACATACGATGTGTCATTTAACCGAGGTCATATTATCCCTAATGATTACGAATCATTAGTCGCTACACATGAATTTCAACATAACAATTACGATTATATTAAAATTCTAGCAATAGGTTTGAAATTAACAATTCAATGAATGCATTAAAATCATCAATTCACAATACCCACTGGGTTCATACAAAAATAACCAAATAATAATGAAAATCTGATTATCCATACACAATACCCAAATCAATTAAAATAGGAAAACACAATCAATTTCTAATGAGAGAAAGAAACAACAAAAAATACTTAACCCGGGTCATTAGTGTCGATGTTACCTCTGAAACAGCGTCGGGACGTTTAGCCCTTGATAGGCATTTTCCAAAAAATAGCTTCAACCCCCCAATTTTAATGTCCCACCGAAAACTCCTTACTGGTAGCTCTTTACTGTAGCTGATGGGACAATTAAATGTTCTTTCAGCTGCACCGTTGTCTTCACGTCTTCACTGTGCTACCTATCGTATGCTGCTTATCTACGTGATCCAGCCAAGCCTAAATCCACCAGCTCCATGACTGCGCCAACATCCACGCAAATGACACCAGCTCCACGCCTACTCCAGCGTCCATGCCTACGCCTTCGTTGGTTTCCTCAGTGTGGCACTCTCCCTTCTTTTTTATTTATTGCTCTCTAGTGTAGCTCTGTGCCTCTCTTCTTATTGAACGTCTACTGTGCAGTGATTAGACAATTAATTTGTCTCCACCTTTAAATCCTCTCTGCTCCTTTTCTTATGCATCGTCGTTCCTTCCCTTGCTTGTTACGTCTGTTTCTGCTTTTTTAAGTAAAATGTTGCGTCCCTTTATAGCTGGTTTTATTCCTCTGCGTTACTGTTGTTAGAACCTGATCCCTTTTTTCCTTATTAAATAGATTTGTTTAAATTAATTGCAATTAGCATTGTCTACTAACACCAACCGAAACACCAAAGAGAGAAGAGAATGAGAAGATTTCAAAAACTTTGAAGAGAATGGGAGAGGAGAGGTGTCGGCCATCATAGAGGAAGAGAAGAAGGAAGGGTTTCAAGCTTCATCAAGGTTAGTTCAAGTGGTTTTTGTAAGAAGAAAAGGAAAAAGAAGGAGGTTCTCCATCTTAGAAGCAAAAGAAGAAACTTCGTGGGTCACTTTAAGGTAAGAGATTTCGAAAATTTCTTGGTTAGATTGGTAGGATTTCATCTTTTTTGTGTTATATTGGTGATTAGAAGAGTGATTAGAAGATAAGAAGAGGAAGAGAAAAAGATTACCTCCATTAAGAAGGTGTCGTGAGTTACATAGGAGGGAGAAGATTTCGAAATCTCTTAGTTTTGTTGTTAGGGTTCCAGCAACTGTCGTTGATTAGAAAAATAAAAATGCCTCCTTAAAACCTTGTTGCTTGCCCATTTAATTTGCTCTCCAGCCCTCGCCTCTTATTGCATTACATGCTGCATGGTTGATAATTTAATTTTCCTTCACCTCTTTTCCTTATGCGCTGCCTCTTGTTACGTGTTGCCTTCTGCTTTGTTGTTGCCTTCTGCTCTGTTGCTACACCCACTATGTATCTGATTTGACAATTAAGATGTAACTCAATTAAAACCTATGTGCCCCTTGCTTTCCTTCTACTCTTGGGATGCAGCATTTTGCATTTTCTCATCTTCTTTTTTTTAAAATTACTTTTAATTCCCCTATTTTGATTTTTCTTGTCTTTCCTTTTTTTTTCTTCCTCCATGAAAGCATGTAGATATTAATCTTCAGAAAATGACCCATATGTCGTGCTTTCGACTCACTTTAATTTCTTTTCTTCCAAATTGTACCTAAAATCATATATAAATTAAAGTGAGTATCTTAAGCATTTTTTTGTCAATAATTGCTAAGGGTAAATGATTAAAAATATCGACAATTAAGAACATATCACTGAGTACATGTTTGGACTTCTGATGAGACCTCGGTTCCTTCTCCTACACTATGGCCTCGTTGTTGTCACAATACAACTGCACTGGGTCAGCGATGCTTGGAACCACACCAAGTTCCATGATGAAATTCTTAATCCAAACTGCTTCCTTTTCTTCTTTTGAAGCTGCAATGTACTCCATCTCTATCGTCGAATCAGCAGTCGTCTTTTGTTTGGAACTTTTCCAACTGACTGCATCACCATTCAGTGTGAATACATATCCAGACTAGGATCTAAAGTCATCCCTATCGGATTGGAAGTTGGCATTAGTATACCCGCTTACCACAAGATCACCTTCTCCATATACCAAGAATACATCTTTCGTTCTTCTTAAGTACTTAAGGATATTATTGATAACCACCCAATGCCCTCACCAGGGTCTGAATGGTATCTACTCGTAACACTTAGAGCATACGATACATTGCGTCTAGTATATAATATACCGTACATGATTGATCCTATAGTTGGAGCATAAGGAATCAAACTCATACGAGTCCTCTCATCTTATGTCTTTAGACACAAAGATTTAGAGAGTGTAATCCCATATATCATAGGAAGATAACCTCTCTTGGACTGCTTCATACTAAACCTCTTTAACATCTCATTTATGTATATAGACTGAGAAAGACCAAGCAACCTCTTAGATCTATCTCTATAGATCCTTATCCCCAAAATATAAGTTTCTTTGCCAAAGTCTTTCATAGAGAGCTCAGAAAGGCGCTTGTGCAGGCCCTCCTCGATCCTCCACTTTTGCTATCCAATCCTAATAGCTAATAACAGATGAAATTATTGTAAACTAAAATCTTTCTCTATCGCTGAGGCAAATTGGCTTCAAGCTTAGGGGAATTGGCTTGATTCTGAACAACAGCGGATTCGTTCACAGCTGATTCAATAGGAGCTCCTGGCTAACCAAATTTTTACTGATTGCAAAGCTAAGACATCATTTCCTATTAGAAATATATCATTTACATATAGTATAAGGAACACGATTGTACTCTCACTAACCTTCTTATACACATATAGCTCATCTAGATTTTGTGAGAAACCAAACTCTTTGATTGTCCCATTAAATCAGATATTACATCTCCTAGATGCTTGCTTCAATCCATAAATGGAATTCTGAAGCTTGCATACCTTTTCTCTATTCATGGATATGACACCATCAAGTTGTGTCATATACACATCCTCGGTTAGGTTTCCATTAAGGAAAGCCACCTTTATATCCATTTTCCATATCTTACTATCATAATGAGTTACAATGGCTAGTAGTATCCTAATGGATTTAAGCATAGCTACTAGGTTACATGTTTTGTTATAATCAACACCTTGCCTTTGATGATAACCTTTTAGCTATAAGCCTAGTTTTATGGGTAACCACATTACACTCCGTGTTAGTTTTCCTCTTAAAAACCCATTTGCACCCTATGGGTTTTATCCCTTCGAGTGGGTCAACCAAAGTCCGTACTTGGTTTTCATACATAGAATCCATTTCGGATTTCATAGCTTGAAGCCATTTCTCAAATTTTGAACTCTTCAAAACCCCTCATAAGTAGTAGGCTCATGATTTTCTACGAGCGATACATCGTTAAGTTCACTTATAAGAAATCTGTATCTCTCAAGAACATGACGTATCCTCCTCAACCTATGAACTTTTTGTGTGTCAAAAGGTTGAACTATTGTTTCATCTTTATGAACAATAGTCTCGAGTCCAGGTAGTTAATCTGCATCTGTTTGAGCATTTTGAACTCTCACAAGTTCAATTTTTCTCCCACTGTCTTCCCTTAGAAGAAACCTATTCTATAAAAAGGCAATATGTTTTGAAACAAACTCCTTTTGTTTTGAAACATGGTAGAACTGATATCCTATAGTTTTCTTAGGATTTCCTACAAGCAGACACTTATTAGATTTAACTTCAAGATTATCTGACTGAATCCGCTTCACATAACTAGGACAACCCTAAACTTTCATATAAGAAAGATAGGGTTTATTGCTACTCCATATCTAATATGGAGTAACATTAACTGACTTGGTTGGGACTTTGTTTAATACATAAACAGAAGTTTTGAGTGCATACCCCAAGAAGGATTTTGTTAAACTCTCTAAACCCATCATAGGCCTCACCATGTCTGACAAGGTTCGGCTTATCCTCTCAACCACACCATTGTGTTGTGGTGTGTAAGGTGGAGTCCATTGGAACAATATTCCATTATTCTTAAGATAATCCAAAAACTCTTAGCTTAAGTATTCACCACCTTGATCTGATTGAAGAGATTTAATACTTCTCCCAAGTTGTTTCTCAACTTCATTTTTTAATTCTTTAACCATTCAAAGGTTTTAAACTTATATCTCATAAGATACACATACCCATAATGAGACTGATCATCGATAAAGGTAATGAAGTATACGAAACCACCTTTGGCATGTATGGACATCGGACCACATACATTAATATGTATTAGGTCTAAAAGTCCACTAGTTTGTTCACCCTTTCCTTTAAAGGGTAACTTAGTCATCTTGCCTAATAAGCAAGATTCGCATGTGTTATATGATTCATAATCAAATGACCCTAAACTACCACATTTGTATAGTTTAGACATACGTCTCTCACTTATATGGAAAAGGTGACAAAGCCATAAGTAAGAAAATTTCACATCATCTCGTTTTATTCTTTTGTTATTATTGATATTTATAACTTGATTAGACATATCTAATATGTATATACCATTGCAAAATGTACCCAAAGCATATAACATTTCCTTCAAATAAATTAAACAACCATTGTTACTGAAATTTAAATGGAATCTAGCTTTATTAAGGCTAGAAACAGACATTGCATTTTTAGTCAAAGGAGGTAAATAAAAAAAATTGTCCAATTCTAGTACAAGCCCACTAGGGAATGTCAATACATATGTGCCTATATCTAATACAACAACTCTTGCTCCATTGCCCACTAGCAGGTCTGACTCTCCCTTGCTAAGTTGTATATTATTCCTGAGGCCCTTCATGTCAGTGTAAATGTGTTAGTGACAACTGATATCTAATACCCATATCTTGTTACCAGAAATAGTACGAATATCAATAAAATAAATACTTGAAGTAGATGGGGCATCAGATGCCTTCTTCTACTTCAAGGACTCTATATGGGCCTTGTAGTTTCTTTTCCAGTGGCCATCCTTGCCACAGTGGAAGCAAGTTCCCTTTGAGGCAGTCTTCTTTGCTTTCTTGACACCTCCCTTAGGGCCTGTAGACTTCTTCTTCTTTTGATTCTTTTTCTTCAAACCAGAAGAGTCCACTAGCATAACATCCTTTTCCTTACGGACAGATGGCTTAACTTCCTTGAGCATGTTGACTAGCTCAGGAATTATGCTGGATATATTGTTCATCCGATAGTTAAGCACAAATTGTGAGTAACTATCAGTTAAACCCATCATAATTAAGTCAATTCTTAATTCATGATCCAAAAGAAAACCTAAGGAGGTTAATTGCTCGATGTAGCCATTCATCTTCAGTGCATACTACACAGGAGATATCCCCTCAACCATCATGGAGCGGAAGAGCAATCGTGGAGTCTCGAACCTTTCAGACCTTGCTTGGTGACTCCTAATTTGTGATTTTTATGCTTAAATTAGTTCTTTCCAATGAGCTCACACTATTTGCAATTTGTTAGTGAAATTGTTCCGAATTGATATTAATTGTATTATAATTTTTTCAAGGACAATTGATGCTGTAAATTGTGATTTTATATTGTAGGAAAACAAGGGAGTCAACTTATCAGAAAGTCAACAGGACGTGAGCCTTCCAGCACGTCGCGGTGCATCCGATAAAACATTCCAGCACGTCGTGACATATGCAAATTCCTACGTCGCAGTGCATCAACAGACAACCGCACGTCGCGGCGTCAAACAATTCCTACGTCGCGACGAGTGAGCAGAGTAGCACGTCGCGACGTCAATTAATTCGTACATCGCGACGTGCAGACGGATACCCGGACTGTAAATGGAAAATTACCTCACTGTTCTGACCCGACCCGGCTGTTTACTTTAAATACTTTCCAAATTAGGTCATAACTACACAGACATAATACAGAACAGGAGAGAACACACATTCGGAGCCACCAAAGACGACCGTCAACTTTCACCGCACCACCTTCATCATTCCATCTTCAATCATCACCATTCATCACCGGACACTCCATTGCCACTTTTACAGCCAGTCTTTGGAGCCATGATTAATGTCGGGACCTCAGCAGTGATGGAGATCGCCGGAGTTATGCACAGCTAAGGGCTTCCGACCTCTTGAAGATGTAGCAATGGCTTGAGTTCACCGGGGCTTCAAAGGGGAGTTATTTGCATTGTCTAAAGTTTAATTATATTGTTGTAAAACTCTGAGTTAGAGCTTACGGTGATATGATTAGATTAGCATGGTTAGAGTTTAACTATGTGTTGAACAATGTTTTGTGATCTGGACATAGTTATATGTAGAACTTTGATGATCAATATATGAAGTCTCATATATGTCTTTTGGTGATTGCATTAATCCTCATTATCTGCCTAGTTGTGTTTGATATAGAT
>JANIHZ010127609.1:0-12448 GCA_027478365.1 Erythroxylum rufum | reverse complement strand
AAAAGCATAAAGAGTGTTTACAAAGAAAGGTAATGCCAAAAGACCCTAATTAATGAAGCCAGGATACTGGGTTAATCAACTAAAACTACTATCATTAAGAGTAAGAGGTCAACATATACTGTGGAATATGGAGAGCAGTATAGAGGAGCCAGGATATTCTGTCTATTTTATCTTGTCCCTATTCTGTCCGATGAATCTCAGTCATCCATTTATGCGGGACTCACATAAATAGATAGGGACCTACATAAATAGATGACTGAGATTCATAAGACAAAGTAGGGACAGGATAAAATAGACAAAGGATTCATCCCCTTTATAGAGAGGTTGATTTAGCTAGTTTTTAGCTCAATATTCCATCTTGCGTTTATCTCCTTACGAAACCTCTCGCCATTAAGGATTCTCTCATTCATACGACGGTTTCTTTGGTGAATGTAGTATGGTTTATCATTTTGTCTTAGAATACTTTCATATTTCGCATAGATGGTGCAACTTAAGGTTGCTCCAACCATCTATATGGATCCTTTATAACTAAATTGAATCTTGCTTTCCTATTCAATTATTCGATTCCAATTATGTACTAAACGTTATATGTTGCTGAGGCATAACGACTTGTTCTAAATTGGCCTTATGTGCTAACATTTAAATAAGATATGCTCAATAGATCTAGGTCTTTTGTTACAAAATATACATCGTTGGTTATGAAAGGAGCTAAAATATGGTCTATTCTTGGTATAAAGCCTGCCTTTCACTACGTTGTTTGGGCATTATACTAGATCTATCCATTGGACTTTTGGTTTGGCTTCAACAAATAATTCTAAACAAGACTTATATTTGAAGTTATATCTTAATCGTATAATCTTATCTTCCTTTCTAGGAATTGGTTTATAGCTAGGCATATTGCAGATAATGCTCCTACAGCTCCAAGTATGATCTGCTAGAAATGTCCATTTTCTCTTTAACATTTTGTTATTTATAAAATGGGCCCCAATTATCAAACCATAGCCAAATGTTATCCTTATTCTGCATTATACACTTCCTATCTACACTTGCCATATTCCTTATTTTAAGATTAACAGAAGTGTTAAAAAGGTATTGGTGTTTACATGGATTTCCCAAAGGTTTTAGCCTTTTAAAAATTATGCGTGCATTTGTTACGCCCAAATGGATTCTTGGCCTACGTTGATCTTCCATTTTCTCTTTACCAGGAGTACTATGCTCATAATTCTAATTTGTTTATTAGGATAATTAAGTCCTCCAAAATTTTAAGTAACTATTGACATTTGGGTTTGTTTTAGAGCCAAGACCTTTATTTTTCCTCTTCGAAGTTCTCCTAGAGATAGTGGAAAAAATGTTCTTTGTTTGCTCTAACGGATTGTATTTGACTAAAGTAACTCCTATTGTTGTATCTTTATTAGTGTTTGGTCGTGGATCAGGGTAGTTAAACAATCAAATTTAGGGTCCTTGGGTATTTTATTTAGGAAGTAAAATAAAATAAATAAATAAAATCTCAAAGATGGATACATATATAAGTCTAGAGTATATATAAGTCTAGGAAACTGAAGATCAAACTAATGCCAAACCTTTAAAAGAAAATGAAATACTAAACTAATGCCTTGAATTATAAGCAAGTGAAATTATCTTTGACATAAATGTTGGAACTTTACAATAGGATTCAGATTCTCTCAAAAGTTATCAATTACTTTCTTAGTCACTCGTATTGAAATTAAACTACCAAGATAAGTAGGAAATTAAAAAATCAAGCCGTTATTTGTTATATCTAATATCATGAGATCGTTTTAACCATTCATTACATTTAGTTAAGTTCGATACCTTTTCAAAGTTGTCAAATTTGTTATAGAAAATGTGAAGGATGTGCTTTAAAAGGTTTATAAAATTTTCAGATAATTATGAATAAGATAGTGTAAGAGTCATATGTAACTTCATTTAGTTAATTAACTTAATTTCAATTTTCTACTAAACAAGAAAAGATAATAGTTTTGAACACTTCACTATTTCTTATATACCCAAATAATTTAATTAAGAGAAAAACTAAAATAAATTATTACATCAATAAAATTAGCAAAATAATAACAAAATGAAGTTTTTTAAAGTAATAACTAAATAATATTTATCGTTCCACTTATTGGCCCAAGATTTCAAGATTTAAAGGGGTAAGAAGCTTTATTACAATTAAAGATCTAGTTATTTAAAAAAAAAACACTCATTAACAGAAGTAGTACAATTAAAAATAATTAGTCACAAAATTTGTCTTTATATAACAACTTAATTTTCAAAAATAGGTTATTTCAAAGAAAATTTTAAACTTTGGACATCATCATCAATATAAAGATGTACAAATTATATAAACAATATGAACTCTATGGAGTATTACTTTATAATACATATCATCTTAATATGTATTATCATGTCCTAAACCCAAGCCAACTTTACTAAGCTTGTGGTGGATTGTAACCAAATAGCAAGGTGCAATCACTCAAGCTTTACCATTGGGCTAACACTCATACATGCTAAACTCACAAAATTCAATAAAAATAAACTTAATGAATATGTGTAATGCCCCAATATATACCCTGGATGTATTATAACATGTCTAGGGTGTATTAAGAAGTTAACATAATGAATTAAGTTCATCTAAGTATAGTAAGAGATATAATGGTACTTAATGTAAAAGACAAGGGTAAATGGATAATTTGCTTGCTTCGACATAGACCTACATACTTAGACGTGAAATATGTATGGAAATTTTTGATATGTTTTCTTGGATTTATGCATGTGATGAGAGGGGAATTGATAAAAGAAGTATTCCATAAGTAAATCAGATGTTTTTGGTTAAATTGGATGTATTTTTGTGTTTATCTTATATGATCAGATCGAAGTTAGTTGATTTGGGATGTGTAGCTCATTGAATGGATAGGTTCCACTAAACAGATTTATGTAATTTGGCCATATAGTGGCATGTAGACCTCCAAATTGAATAATTTCAATTGGAGATTAAACTATAGACATAGATATAAAACTTTCATGAAGGAACCAAAATCTGATTTTGCCTCTAAGAGTTTTGAATTCTATTTGAAGTTGAGTTCTAGCTACTATCCTTATTTTTGAACAGCCTGTAGTTTTTGGGGTATAACTCCTGATATAATTAACCAAATTAATGAAATTTATGCCTTTAGAAACTTAATACATAAGGGAATGAAATAAATTGATAAGATTATAAGCTAATGTGGGAACTAAAGGAAGCAGAATGACCAATATGCAATTTTCCTAAAGTCAACTCATGGACCAATAAGATTAAAACATGCGTGTTCAATAGCATTATAACACGTGGTCCAATAGAATTGTAACAAATGGTCCAATAAAATTGTAACACATTTTTCGATAGCATTGCAACACATGGTCCAATAGCATTGTAACACGTGGTCCAATGGGATTGTAACACATGGTCTAATAAGATTGTGACATATGGTCCAAAGGGGTTGAAACATGTGTCTAAGACTAGAAAATTCATGAAAAGGCATAAGGAGAGGGGAGATGGATAAAACTTTGACGGCTTAACTTCATATTTTTCTCCTCTCTATTTCACCTTCTTCATTCCATCATTTTTCATTTGGTGATTCAAGCAAAGCCAAAGAGGAAGGGAAGGAAAAACATTAGAAGAACTACTTTGCCAATTTTAAGGTTTGGGACTTCACTTAGTTCATTTTTGTATTTGTGTATGATTGAATGAATATAAAGATTCATTTGGATGTGTAATGGTTGCTGGGATGTTTCTTTGGTGTTACTTACCATTAACTTGGTTGTATATGACAAGAGAGTATCGTGTAGTGGAATTCTGTCTAGGGATTGTTTGAGTCAGTCATTATTGTTTGAGTAATAACTCATTCTACAAACCTCCAAATTATGTGATTTCAGTTTCATATTAAACCTAAGACATAGAGATAAATATCTCTAGGAGGGACTCTGACCTAATTTGGGCTCTATGACCTTGGAAATTGAGATTGAAAAAGGTGACCTGATGTTACCACTATTTGGAGCAGCTTGTGATATTTTGCCAATATTTCATGATTTAGAAGTCCAAATGGTCTGATTGTTAGTGCTATAGAAACTATAGACATAGGGTAAAAATTTTCTAGAAGAACTAGAAATCCAGTTCTGATTTTTCTATATTAATATTAAGGAACAAATAGTGGTATGAATGGAGAGAGTGTCCATTACGACCGTAACATTGTTTTTGTTTCCGATTTCTACTGCATCTTACCCGAACCTTTATGAATCTGTATGAAAGTTTTCAAACACCTAGATTGAGCATAATGCTTTTGAAAGAAAATTTACATGTACATAAATGATTTGTATGAATATTCATTGCTCATATGTGTATAGTATGATTATACAAGTCTGATTTTGATACCCTTATAATAATGTTAAGCTATGAATTGCATGTATGAATGCAAATATAGATTTTATGACTTGAAATGTATATCATATGATTCGTTAATATATGAAGTTTGAAATTTGAAAATGGTTAAAGGAAATATTATAGTGCCTGCTCTACTAAATTTCTTATTAATTGTTTAATGATTTATTCATGCTTGTTTGTTTGTTTAATTATTTATTTTTAAAATTGGGTCATTAATTAGAAATTTGAGGGAAGGATTAGAAATTGAAATTTGAAGGAAGTGTTAGAAACTAAGTTAGCTTAAGTAGTTAGTAGGCTTGTGTTAAGTGAAAGAGGGGCAAACTTGGAAAGGCCAAGTAAGTGAGGGGTATAATTGGAAGAAAAGGAGTAAAAATAGTCTTAAAAGTAGAAGAAGAGTGGAAGATGTCGTGAGCAACCAAAGAGGAGAAGAAAAAAACGTGAAAAGAGAGAAGAGAAGAGAAGAAAAATCAAAGAAGAAGGGAAAGGAAGGAAAAATCGTGGGAAGAAGAAGGAATCAAGCTTCTTAAGGTAAGTTCATCATCTTCTTCTTGCTTTAGTAGAAAAGAATGGGTTGTTGTGTGTGAATGAAGAAGTTTTAGAGAGAGAAAGGGGTTTTATGTTAGGAATGCTTGGAGGACGAAGATGATTGAGAGACCCATTTGGTTTTTGGGTTTTTAAGCTAGGTTTTGGGTTTTCTAACCTAGATGGCCTATGAGTAGGTTAAGTTTGAACTTAATTTATGTTAATTCCATTTTGTTGTGATTATGGAAATTTAAGGGATCTCCATTTGAATTGGAATTGAATGAGAATTTTGGTTGTGTTAGAAAATCAAGAACAACCTACTCAAGAGCAAGAGGAAGGGCACAAATTGAGTTTGGGGCACAAAGAGTTTGGATTTTCAAGAATTATAAGGTGGGTAATTTATTTATAGTTATTGTGTAATGGGCAAAATGCCTTGTGTGTGTATTGTGTGTTAAAATGACTTGCTTGAAATGTGTGATGTGAAAATTTCATTATGATGTATAACATTGTGATAAAACAATTGAATGGTGTGTATGATCATGTTATGCCAATGAATTGAATCATGATATTTTGTATAAGAAAAATCATGGGAAAATGATATTGTGAATGATTGAATGAAGCATGAGATTTGATTGTGTTGGGCGAGAGAGGAACCGTTTCGTAGTCACGTGCACGTCGACATAAAGTCTTCTTCCGGCTGCCCACTTGTAACCCACGAGATCCTAAAAGTGGACTCGTTTCGTTCACAGTGTAAACTTCGGTTTCTCCGTTTTGTTTCACGAAACCCTCCAGCCAATTGTGTGTGCATTTGCATTTTGACATGTTAAGTTATGATGCAAATTGTGTGTTATGCTTGGATGATAAATTATATCAAATGCGTTTAATGTGATGATGTATTGAATTATGAGTTGTGAATGTTGAACTTACATCGTTGGATTAAGATAAGATGAATATGCTTATATGAATAAATGCATATATGTTTGATTGTGTGGCTCATTGCCAATGGCTATAAATATCTTAGCCACTGAGCTGTGTAGCTCAATCCAATATTTTTCCCACTCCTCAGGTGTAGATCGAGAAGATCAGTGGTCCTTGCAAGACATTTGGACAAATTTTGAGAGAGTTAGCTTTTGTATTAAGTTAGTAGCTAGACGTTTGGATAGCTTTATAAGCATATTGAACATTGAGCATCTAATGTATTTTGTAACTTGTGTTAAGACTTTGATGCAATGTTGATATGTAATTAAAGCTATGTATAAAAGCTATGTATGAACTTCATTTTGTTTAAAAATGAGAATGAGAACTTAAGAAGTTCCCTTGTGTATGTGCTTATTTTATCTTGTAGTGTACAATTCATATTTCAAGTTTTCATAGGGGTAAAAAAATAGTATACTGACTTTAGAGGGAAAGCTAGGTAAATTTAGGCTATATTTGACAAAGTAGTCTTCTTAAATGTTGTAGTTAATCCTCTTAGCTTTCCAACGGTATAAAGTATGTAAATTTTGGGTATCGGAGTTGAGAAATATGAGCATTATAAATGATGATGCTGCATAGGAGGTATGAACATGACAGCTATGGTGAATGATGAGAGTTTGTGTATGCTATGAGTCATTAGAGTTTAGGTTTGGGAGTTTAATGCATTCAAATTGGTAATTGAATGTTTGAGGAGTGTTATTATAGTAGAAGGGTTGAATTTGAGAAGATTACGAGTGAATATGGTGTTAGAATGGATGTTGGGAGCATTGGAGGGGCTTTGGAGAGGTTTGGGAAACCCCAATGTCCATGTCCGTTAAATGGACCTTTTCGGGAGGAAAAGGGCCCCCAGCTTCACCAATGTCCATTAAATGGACCTTTTCCGGTGAAAAATGACTACCAAGCCCGACAATGTCCGTTAACGGGACGACTACAGTAAATTGCTATTTTGACCATTTTAGAGGCCGAATCTCACTTCTTCATAAAAATTGTAGATTTCGAAGTTCTCTTTCCAACCGTACAAAAAGAAATCAATCTGATGTCTGTGGTGAAAGTTATGGCAATTGCGCCAAGACAAGTACAAAACAATTAAATACAAAAACAGGTTAGATTCTTTTGACTATAACTTTATCATCCGACCTCCAAATGAAGTGATTCTTAAAGCCATGGATTCCTAACACGTTTTTTTTACCTTTACACAAAAATTGATAGCTTTTAGAGTTGAATTCAAAAAGATTGATTCAATGTAAGTGAGGGTTTGTTGAAATAACCCTACAAGGAAACCCGCTTACACTTTTTGACTCTGGATCGAATAGTTGGGCTCCGGGAATAGGGTCCAACACCTTGGTTGGGCTTTGGAAACGGGGACTCAACATGTATCCTAAACCTTGGTTGCGTATGCTCATGTTGCTGATGAAACAAGAGCAAAGTTAGATGATAAAAGTGAGAAGCTTGTGTTTATTGGCTATGATGCAAAGTCTAAGAGTTATAGACTTTATAATCCTAAAAGCAAGAAGATTGTTGTTAGCCAAGATGTCAAGTTTGATGAAGATGCTTGCTAGAACTGGGAAAATCAAGGGGAAGATTATAACCTTCTTCTAATGATTGAGGTTGATTTTATTCAAAATGAAAATGAACAGCCTATTTCTCCTAGAGTGTCTTCAAGACATTTATTCAGACACTAATGAAATCAATGATTCTGCTCTCTTTTGTTTGTTTGCAGGTGAAGAACTATTAAACTTCAAAGATGCAGTAGAAGATCAAAAATGGAGAAAGGCCATGGATGATGAAATAAATTCCATTCACAAAAAAGATACATGGAGATCGGCAATTCTTCCAAAAAACAAGCATGTTGTTGGTGTCAAATGGATTTACAAAATCAAGAAAAATGAAAGAGGAGAAGTGGATAAGTTCAAAGCCAGATTGGTCGCTAAGGATTATAGCCAACAACGAGGCATTGATTATGATGAAGTCTTTGCCCCAGTTTCTCGTTTGGAAATAATCAAATTAATCATGGCATTGGCTGTACAAAAAAAGTGGAGAATTTATCAAATGGATATCAAATCTGCATTCTTGAACGGACACTTAGAGGAGGATGTTTATATTGAACAACCTCCCAGATATGTTGTTAAAGGTCATGAAGATAAAGTGTTGAAGTTGAAGAAGGCCTTATATGGTTTAAAGAAAGCATCAAGAGCTTGGTACAGTTGCACTTGGTTCAAAAGGAGTTTATAAAATGTCCACATGAATATGGTCTTTATGTGAAGAAAAAGGAGAATGGTGATATGTTAATTGTCTATTTGTATGTTGATGATTTGATTTTTACGGGAAACAATTCAGCCTTATTTGATGAATTTAAAAAGGAGATGACTGGAGAATTTGAGATGACTGATATACAGCTTATGTCCTATTATCTTGGAATTGAATTGAAGCAATCAGATGAAGGCATTTTTGTTTCACAAAAGAATTACGCAATGAAGATTTTGAAAGAATTCAACATGGAAAATTGTTAACCAGTTTCTACACCAATTGAATGTGGAGTAATACTGTCAATATTTGATGATGGTGAAAAGGTGGATTTAACTATGTATAGAAAGCTTGTAGAAAATTTGAGGTACTTGACTTGTTCTAGACCTGATATTCTTTATGGAGTTTGAATTATTAGTTGATATATAGAGTATCCAATTGTCACTCATTTTAAGGCTAGTAAAAGGATTTTCAGATATGTCAAAGGGACTCTTGATTATGACTTGTTTTATTCATCTTACAAGAATTGCAATCTGGTTGGGTATAACGATAGAAAAGTACTATTAGTTTTCTGTTTGAACTCCAAGTGAATACAAAATCCTATTTTGCAAGGATTTTTAGATATGTCAAAGGGACTCTTGATTGTGATGGAGGAGGTAATGTTGATGATAGAAAAAGTACTACTAGTTTTCTGTTTAAACTTGGAGATGTTGTATACACTTGGAGTTCAAAGAAGCAACCCATCGTAACTCTTTCAACATATGAAGTAGAGTATGTGGTTATTGCTGCTTGCGTTTGTCATGCTATATGGTTGAGAAAATTGTTAAAAACCATGTATATGTTACAAGAAGAAGCTACTGAGATTTTTGTTAATAATAAATCTACAATTGCATTGGGAAAAAATCCTATTTTTTATGATAGGAGCAAGCACTTAGATATAAGATTTCACTTTATACAAGAGTATATCAGCAAGAAGGAAGTGCAGCTCAAGTATGTGAAATCTCATGATCAAATTGCAGACATATTCACTAAGACATTGAAGGCTAAAGATTTTGCAAGACTGCGAGCAAGACTTGGTATAACCACATTTTAAGTTTAGGAGGGAGTGTTGAAAATATAAATTGAAAATTAAATTAAATGTGTTATTATGTTTAAAAGTCTATTTAGTTTCTTCAGAGGCATGTTACATTTCTTAAGAAGTCTAAGAGATGTCTTGTATTTTTATACTATTGTTCTGTTGTAATCAAATGGACTGATGTTAAGCCAAAGAGTTTTTTCATTTCATAAGCTTCAACGTTTGGCATCTTCCGAGTATCTGTCTATGTTTTTCCTAACAACGTAGAACAAGAGAAATAAGGATATTGTATTATTCATAATATATTTTGACTAAGGGACTGCCTATATATGGGCATTGCAATAGAAAATTTGATTTCAGTTTTTTTCTACTCAACAACTCAATGTGCAGAAGCAGCAGTACAAGAAACGTGGTTAAAAGAGAAAAAAATAGGAAAACGTGTAGTGACTTAACAACTGAAGAGAGAAAATAAGAATGTTAGCAGCAGTTGGTTAGGTATAGTTTTGACTAAATTCACGTGAATTTTGGATCACTTTCCAACATCCACTAGATCCAAATTCACATACTCCAAGTTTTCTTCTGAATTCTTCATGTTTGCTTCTGGGAAGTGATTTTGTTAGTAAGTCAACCATTTATTCTTTTGTACAAAATTCTAATTCAATTACACTATCGGGCATGAGTTCTTTGATGAAATGAGCTCTAATGTTAATATCTTTTGTTCTCTCATAGTAGACTGGGTTCTTTGTCATGGACATTCTTAATTTATTATCACAAAAGATCTTCGTTGCTCCATCATGCTCTTACTTCAGATTAGGAAGGATTCTTCTCAGCCAAATTGCTTGGCATGCTGAGAAAGCTGCAGCCATATACTCTGCTTCAGAGGATGATAAGGTTGTGGTTGCTTGTTTTTTTTAGCTCTATGTTATGACTCTTGATCCAAGGCTGAAAGTGAATCCTGAAGTACTTTTTCTGTCTTCCACATACCCAATTACTATCAGTAAATCCATACAACCTGAAATATAAGGTCTTACTATACCATATACCAAAGTTGATTGTTCCAGCTATATATCATGTGATCCTCTTTGATGCTCCAAGATGATGTTTAGTTGGATTATGCATAAACCTAGATATGATTCCAACAAAATATGCAATGTCAGACCTCGAATTTATTAAATAGATTAAACCACCATTATGCTTCAGAATTGCCTCTCGTTTGTAGGTTCAGTACCATCATTTGCTTGTAGCTTTTCATTCAAGTTCATAAGTGTAGGAGCAATTTTGCAGTGCAACATGTTGAATTTTTCTAAAAGATCAATTGGATACTTTCCTAAGAAATAAAGACTCCATCTTTAACCTATTTCACTTCTGTACCAAGAAAATATATGTAACTTGCCCAAATCTGACATCTTAAACTTCTTCTTCATAATCAATTGAAATTCTTTCAAAAGAGACAGAAATGAACCCATATATATCATGTCATCAACATATAAATAGACATGAAGGAGATCTTTACCTTGCCTATTGGTAAAAAGAGTTGCTTCATTCTTGCTCCTTTCAAATCCATTTTAAAGGAAGTGAGAATCGATCTTTTCATACCATGCTTGAAGGGCTTCTTTTAAGATATAAAGTGCTTTCCTCAATTTATACACATACTCTTCCTTTCCAGAAATTATAAATCCTTCTGGTTGTGAAACATACACCTCTTCAATTTTGAATCATGCAACTGACGAGAAAGTATTATCATAATCTACTCCTTGTTGTGAATATCCTTTTGCAACTAAGTGTGCCTTGAATTTTTTCACACTTCCATCAACATGATACTTTGTTCGAAATACCCACTTTACTCCTATAGCCTTTTTTCCTTTGGGAAGTTTCACAAGAACCCATGTGTTGTTCTTTTGTATTGTTTCTATCTCTTCTCCCATTGCTTTAGTCCATTCTTCCTTTTTTATGATTTCTTTGAATGTGATTGGGTCAGCTACATACATAGCATTCGATGTAGCATATATATCTGCCAAGGATCTATACCTCCGTATGACTTCTTCCTCTGATGAACTTTGTGAATTTACTGAGCCGCTACTAGAAGATGTTAAGCTACTGCTAGATAGACTGCTGCTGTATTTAAGTAGGCATTTCTTGATGGCGATGATGGTGGTGTCTACTATCGCAAATCTGGTGGCCCTTCTTCATCTTCAGTTTGCAACTCAAACTTGAAATCTCCTTCTTCATTTTCACGCCACACCCATCTCCTTCTTTATTAAAAGCCACATTTCTACTGATGATGATTTTACCATTTATGGGATTGTACAACTTGTATGCCTTTGACTTGGTATAGTAACCCACAAAGACACATTTTGTAGCCTTTTTATCAAGCTTACTCCTCATATGATTGTCAATTAAAGCATAGGCAACACAACTAAAAATCCTCAAATGACTTATCCAAGGTCTTCTTCCCGTCCAAACCTCATGAGAAATCTGCTCATGGACAGCTTTTGTGGGTGACAAATTCAGTTGATACAGAACTATGACAACTGCTTCTCCCTAGAATTAATCGGGAAGATCTTTCTCTTATAACATACTCCTTGCCATCTCCACCATAGTACGATTCTTTCTTTCAACCACTTCATTCTGCTTTGGTGTATATGGGGTTGTCAGTTCCCTGTGTATTTCATGCTCCTCGCAAAATAAGTGAAAATCATGAGACACAAATTGTAACATCCCACCCCCGATGGGAAGGGTATAATAGTAATTTGGAAAGGGCTAAGAGTGTTTAGATTGCTGTGACATATCCATGCATATTCTTACATGTGTATCGTGAAATTTGCACATGAAAATGATTGTACCTGCATTCATGACATTTCCCGGTATATGTGCCTAAATGGGATTTTATTTTGGAAAATGTGGTTTATGGGCTTGAAAATTTAATTGGAGTGGATTGTTTTGTGTTTTATATTTTTGGAAAAATTTAGGAATTTTTCTGGAAGTTTTCGGGAAAAATTTCTGGACCGGAAAAAATCACCACGCGGTAGACCGATTGGTTTCCGGTACTGAAAATTTCTGCCCAATGGCACTGGGATATTGGATAAATAATTTTGGGATTAATTAGAGCCATTGGATGGATTAATTAGAGCCATTAGATGAATAAGGGTTTCTTATTAAATAATCTTATATGATTTTTGTCTTTTTCTTATGTA
>JANIHZ010127585.1:0-23621 GCA_027478365.1 Erythroxylum rufum | reverse complement strand
TGGATTTTCATTGCAAACATTTTCTAATAATGTATCAATTTCTAATTGAATTGACATATTGTTGAGAAGATAGAATTAAAAGTAGTCAATTTTTTGTGTGATTGTTTGTAACTTTTGAAAATAAGTAGTATGGTAAATAGGAATTTCAAGAATAATAGATTTTTGGTTTATAGTATTTATAATTGGTGTTCTTAATGTTATATAATGTAAATATTGACAAAAAGGATTATATAATTTTAGAAAGTTATTTCCGAAAATTAAAGGTAGACCTGATTCTTGTTGATATATAGAAGGTACAGGAAATGAAAATTTTTCAACAAGGATATTATTGTAATAACTTACATACCATATAAATTTAAAACTTCCATCTTCAATTCGTATTTGTAAAGGTTTTTCTAATTTTTTCCAATTATTCAATAATTGTTTGGAAGCGATACATATTGTTGCTCCTGTGTCTATATATGCATTAACTTTCTTGTTCTGAATCATTACTTGAATAAAAGTTGTGTTCGGATTCAGTTGAGGATTCTGTGCTTTGTGAATAAGATTCATAATAATAAATAGAGGAATGAGTTGAATTTGTATCATAGTCAGATTCAACTATTTCTAAATCGTGTTGTAAAACTGATTGTAAAATATTCAGCTTTTGGGTATATTTTGGATTTGAATTTGAAGTTTTTCTTTTAGGACAGTTGTTAGCATAATGTCCTTCTTCTTTACATAACCAACATCTACAATATTTTTTCTTTTGTGGACAGTCTTTTGGTTTTGGTTTAAACCTTCGATAATTGGATCTTCTAAATTTCCAATATGTCTTATAAAGTTTATGTTTATAATAATGGCGTGGATATTTTTTTCCATCTATATGATCTATATTTATGGTATGGTTTATATTTTTGCCTTTTCTTCTTATAATGTTGTCTATAGGGTTCACATCCATATTATTGTGGCATTTCTGCATTTTTAGAACAACAAAGTTGATTATATTTATGTTTTAATGTTCTTTTTAATTGAGATTCAAAACATTGTTTTGCTAAAACTTCCTGTGCAACGAAAATTGCTCCACCTAAATTATAAGCAACAATCCTAGCACTAGATTTTTCTTGAAAAATAGCTTCTACTCGTTGATTCATAGGGTAGGGTAATTTTTGGATAAAAATGTGAATATAGGTTTCCTGTTCTTGTCTTGTTAGTCTACAATAATATTTTTTGAATTAATAGATATATTCTTCAAGATAACATATATCACATATTCTTAAATTATTTAAATGCTATAGAGCTTTTTTATGTTCGTTTTGAGATACTTCGTTTTTAAACGACAAAACATCTTTTCCTAAACATTCCTTATATATTTGTCCACCTATAAATTCAAAAGCTTGCATTATGGTTGTTGTATTTTGATATGCATGCATTTGTCTTCATACATCATCGCTATCTAATAAAAATGATTGTACTACTCCATTAGTTTTATATGCAACGAAATTCCATAATAATTCCTTATTTTCTAATTCACTAAATGGTTTTTCTATTTGAAGTGTTAGTTGGATTTTATTGGTCCATTCTTTAAGTAATTTTTCGAGTTGTAAAACGCAATCTAGATTTAATATACCATCAGAACCTAGAGTAATTAGTTTTGGGGTGTATTCATTTGGATATTTTCGTGTTAGTGTAAGTCGACTTGTACCCTGGGTAACTCGACTTATGCTTGCACGATACCCATAACTCGACAAGTTTTGAAAATTTGATTTTCAAGGTTCTTCTTCAAGGCTCACGAACTCTTACCTCTCCAAGGCTCCTTCATCGTCCATTCCATAGCTCTCCAAGAACAAAGGTAAGATCTAGCAGTCTTTAATTTGTTCTAGCTATTCCCGGGTCAAAGGGTTTGCCCCGGTTAGGTTTTCTGATCTCTGCGTGGATACCTTTAGAGATAGTCTCTATTGGCTATTTAGGTTTGGTTCTTCATACAGACACATGGATCCTGGCTTTCGGGAAGGTCCCGGCAACAAAAATTTTTGTTTTCCGCACCTTGTACATATGATGTACACCCCGGGATGTCCCAACACCTTATGTGTGAATATAAGATATCAACTTTGACTAAATATTGAGCTTGCAACTATAGATTGACTTTTTATAAAGCTAAGCCTGAGCAAATATTTTTAGCATATTTTAGTTAGAGACCTTAAGATTAATATAAGTTGCTAAAATAAAGGGGAGGGGAGGATTGAAACATTCAGTATAGTTCTGAAGAAAGACACTTATAAGCCTGAGATATAATTTCCTGGATTCTTTAAGTTTTATGATATTAATCCAAATTAAAGAAATGGGGTTTTCCTTTTTCCGATACAGGACTCTCAACTGGATGTTACCATAGGTCCATATGAGACATATGAAGATACACTTTTTGGATATAAGGTAATGCTCCTAGAAAGTATATTTTTTAAGGCCTTTTTATGTGGCAAATATTGAAGCCATTAGTTGTATTGGGTCTGCTAACTCCTGTATGCAATTGCTTTGCGCTCATATACATGTGGTTGAATCAGTTGTTCTTTTGAGTGTGACCATATGCTCAAATTTCTTTATGTTATTTAGGCCACTTTTAACCACAGTTCTAACATTACTCGTGTAAATGTCCTACTTCCTTATTGAGGATTGTGTAAATGCAACTTTGGAAACAGAATCTTCCTATGGACGGTGTATATAAATCAAAAGATGTTAATGCTTCTCCTATCCGTGTCATCCAACTACTATATAATGCAGGGGTGAGTCTCCTGGGCATATGAGACACTTTGATATGTGCATTTACAGTTTCTTTTCCTCAATTTTGGAAGTGCATTAATAGCTTGCCAAGATTGGGATTGGCATCTAACTTTTAAGTTCCACGATCATTTTTTCTTGAAATTTAGATGGATGTAGATCCTCTTTTTGCTTATACCTTTTCTTTATGTATGCACATGCTTTTTGTATAGATTTAAAGTGTGAGTTAGAGTTAAATACATGATTTATTATACGCCTCAAACTTAACAATTAACCTTTTGCATTAGAATGTTTCTTGATAGTGCCTTTATCTATATTTCATTAAAATGAGAATTGCTCTACAAATTATCTTGCATATTTGAAGACCTGTATTTATTTGTTATCTTTCTTGTTAGTGGCTCAATTGATAACGTTATTATGGATGTGAAGAGAGAGAATAAATTAATTATATAAGGGTTTTAATCAAAATTTGTTATGTGAATGAAAGATCCATAAACATGTCTGCCCAGCATATAAGTTGGCTGTTGCACCCCTGAAGGTGCAATCGACCTTTACTATTGCACCAAATGGCACCCACTTAATATATTAATTACATATGTAAAAGAAGTTGTAATATTTAAGAAGTTTGGATCTAAATTTATATAAATCAACATTTGAAATCAGGTTAGGTAGATACTTCTCTTCATCATAAAAACTTTTGGTTAATCAATTTAATTTTGCGTCAGGATGTAAAGGGTCCACATACCATTGCTTTTAATTTGCCAAATGATGAGCACATAGTCAAAGAACAAGGAACATTAATGGTCATGCTTAAGAATGTTTCAGAGGCCAAGTATAAGTTCTTTTCTTTGAATTTTTGCACTCATCACAAGAACTTTATGTGAGAGTTGAAGCCCCAAAAGGGGGATAAATAAAATGCACAAAAAAATTTAGCAAGAAAAACTTTTATTTTTTATTCTTCACGACCAAAAACGAAGTAAATTTCCACTCTTGCCATGAAGAAAGTGCAATTGACATTATCGTCGCAGGATGCACTCAATATAGCAAGAATTACAACTGTAACCCAAGCCAATTCACGTGATTTTTTAACAGCATCACATTTTGTTTATAAGGGAAAAGAACATCTAAACAAATGACCTTGGGGTTAAAATCCTAGACCTATCTTCAATAAGAAGAGGTAAAACTCCTGACAGAGGAGACCCAAGACGAGTGAAACCATAGCTAAAATTCCTAGCAAAAGAAGCTAACCAGTTAGCATTCTGATTTCCCTCTCGGAAAATGTGTCAAAACCTAATCTCCAAAGATCTTCGTAATAGCTCATGGATAGCCATCACCAGAGAGTTAGCGGAAGACATCACTGTCAGTGTGGGTGAAAGAATGTTGATGACGACTAGCAAGTCCACTTCAAGTTCAATTCTCCGATAGCCTAAATTCCATACAAGTGTCAGGCCTGAAAAAACTCCCCAGAGCTCAACATTAAGCTCTGAGTATATCCCAATGTGGTGAATAAAACCATCTATCCAAGAACCGACGTCATTGCAAATAAGACCCCTGTGGATGCATGCCTGGAACCAGGCTGTACAGTGGCATCGGTGTTCAAACAAATCCAACCCTCCCTTGGTCTAGTCCGCCTAATACTTGGCATACCTTGTCCCGCAATAGCTGGCAATGTAATCCTCCTTGCCTTCCTAACCCACGTTACATAATCCATGACAATGTTCTTACTCGCCATTGGCCATGTGAATTGAGCATCAAATATGGTTTTGTTCCGCCAAAACCAAAGAAACCAAAGAGAAACACCAAAGATGATAGACCACTCAAACCCATCGATGACTCTATGATTGGATAGGTTAGAACGAAGCCAACATTGTGTCTGTTGAGTGAAGAAATCTGCGACGATCACCCCTTGTGGAAATTGTGCCCAGAAAGAACGAACTCTTGAACAGTCCCTTAAAACATGTAAACATGATTCCATGTGATCGCAACATAGGCACCTATCATCAGTTGTGAGATGTCTCCGTGCTCATTGCTGATTGGTTAAAAGTCTTCCTTGAGCAAACAGTCACAGGAAGGATCTAATTTTATGTGGGCCAGGCCACCTCCAGATCTTATTCTAGATCCGACTATCTCTTGCACCACTGATGGCCTCAATCAAGTCATAGGCATATTTGGTTGTGAAAAGCCCATTATTAGTTTCGGCCCACACTACTCTATCCCCGCCGAAGGTAGCCTTTGGTGTCATGATGCCTGCAATTGCCATACACACTATTGAAGGAAGATAATGTTAAAACATATCCCAACGTTAATTGTCGCTGAGCCTAACATAGATCATCAATTCAGGAATGGGTGTAGTAACCATGGAGAGAAGTGGCCCCCCTTCGCTAACCCAATCATCGAACCAAAATTTAATTTGTGCTCTATTACCGACTTGCCACTTAACACCAGCTAGCACATACCGCCAAGTGGAGGCAATTCCACACCACACCGACGATGCTCCCTAAGTGTCTAAATAGGTCAAATATTGTTACTATCGAACTTGTACTTTGCACGTAGAAGTTGGACCCATAGTGCAGATGGTTTTGTAAGTAACCCCCAGTCAAGCTTGGTAAGCATTGCATCATTTGTTGCGTGAATCTTTTTTAAGCCAAGGCCGCCTGTATGTTTTGGCTGACATACTCCTTCCCAGTTGACTAAATGCACCTTCCTCTGGCCTTCTTTGGAACCCTAAATAAAGTCTCGCATAAGTTTTTCTAGCTCGTCACAGAGTTGCCGTGGCAATCTCATTGTTGGCATGGCGTAGATAGGCAGGGAGGCAAGAACTGATTGTGTCAAAGTGACTATGCCGGCAAGAGATAAAATTCGAGACCCCCAGCCAGCTAGTCTTTGCTGAGCATTATCAATGATGTATTGATAAGTGTGCTTCTTCGAATGTTCATGTATCAATGGAACACCCAAGTATTTTCCAAGATTTGTCGTAAGCTTGAAACCGAATTCCTGACTTAAGTCCCATGCTTTAGTTAGAGAAATGTTCTTAGAAAAAAATACCCGAGTTTTGGCGTTACTGACCTTTTGATCTGACGTAGTGCAGAAAGTGTCCAACACTCTGGAAATGACACTGACCTGCGCCCCCGTTGCCGTAGTGAATAAAATGAGATCATCCACAAAAAAAGATGCGAAATTAGGAGTCCACCTCTACTCAATTTGATCGATTCCCAATGTCCTTGTGCTACTTCATGAGCAATAAGCTAACCCAACCGTTCCATACATAGCACGAAAATGTAGGGAGACAGAGGATCGCCTTGTCGAATGCCTCTCGCAGGGGAAAAGGGCTCCGATAGTTCTCCATTCCAACACACTTTCATAGTGACTGAGGCAACATATTTTATAATCAATTGAATCAAATCATCAGGCAATCCAATATCCGTAAGAGTATCAGCTATAAAATCCCACCTTAACTGATCATATGCCTTCTCCAAATCTACTTTAACAGCAAAGAAACCAGTCCGTCCTTTCTTTCTCCACATCCAGTGGATTACCTCTTAAGCTATAATAATGTTATCCGTAATCATACGGCCCGGAACAAAACTGCATTGATTATGGGACACTAATGTATCTAGCAGCGGTTTTAATCTATTCATGACCACCTTTGTGATAGTTTTATAAATCACCGAGCAGAGGCTAATTGGCCTAAACTGAGTGATATATCAGGGAGAAGGGATTTTTGGTATCAGTATTAGAATGGTCTGGTTAAGCTCTGACTCCCAGTGCTCATGCCTGAAATTTTTTTGAATAAGCTCCACCACCTCTGTTCCCACTAAATTCCATTGCTTTTGGAAGAACAATGCAGGAAAACCATCAAATCCGGTGCTTTATTTGGGTTCATTTCAAAAATAGCCTGCTTGATCTCTATCTGCGTAATAGGAATGCCAAGTTGCCCCAGTTCGTCTTCGGATAACATTGGGAATGCCCTATACAACGGAAATGAAGGCACTGTGTCATTCTTCTCTGTGAACAAACTTTGAAAATAAGTCTTGGCCAGATTCTGTAGTAGATTTTAGTTGGTGACCATGTTACCACTATCATCAAGCAATCCAACAATATGTAATCTCTTTCTTTTAGCCATAGTCAATGTATGATAATACTTAGTGTTACTATCTCCGTGTGCTAGCCACATACACCTAGATTTTTGATGCCAAAAGGGCTCTTCTTCACACAGAACCTAAAGAAGATCCTCACGAAGCTTATCCTCCAATACATGAAGATCATCAGAATCCCTGCCATCCAATAATCGCTGAATGCCCGCCAATCTTGCTAAAAGCCGTTTTTTCTGGTAAAAATTATTACCAAATTTTGATTTGTTCCATTCGCAAAGCGATTTAGAAAAATCTTTTATTGACGCATAGAATTTGGATATATTCAGATGCCAATTCTCTTCAACGACACTGGTAAAAGTTTCATTTGCTAGCCACGCTGCTTGGAAATGAAAATTTCTCGATACACCTTGTCTGCCCAATGGGCTAGCAAAGCTGACTAGTGGGGGCGATGATCTGAACCCAAGTAAGGTAAATGTGAGACTGTTGTGTCCTGGTACAAATCTAACCAAGCAGAGGAGCAGAAGACCCTATTGAGCCTTGCTTGAATACTTCCCCATCGCCATATGAATTTGGGTTGTGAACCACCTCTCTTGTCATCAACTTCCAACTTAGCATTAAAATTGCCCCCAATTATCCACTCATATGATGTGTTTCTTGCTATTTTTTTTTCAGGTTATCCCACAAGTAGTGTTGCTTAGGATACTGGGGGCTGCAATAGACAACCGTGAAAAAGAAATTAGCATTCTCGAACTTTATATTTGTGTGGATGAATTGTCAATGCGCCACTAAAATTACGACCTCCATCTCTGCTTTCCATAAAATCCAAATTCCACCCGCATATCCCTCTGCTTCTACACGAAAGGAATAGTCGAAACCAAGTTGACTGATTACGGCATGAGCTCTTGTTCCACTTATTTTAGTCTCCACAAGCACCACCATAGATGACTTGTACACATTGATGAAAGTTTTTAAAATAGGCCGAAAGGTAGCGCCACCAACTCCTTGTCAGTTCCAAAGTAAAATAGACATAGAGAGGGGATGAGCACATCATGGGCACACTCTTATATCTGAGAGGTACTTGCAGCACTATCTCAAGTACTGGTCTGACTACATCCTGATGTCTGTGGTACAGTTTCCCCATCTGTTTCACCCCGAGCCTGGTCTTCATCCATCCACATTTCCTTTACCTTTGGGTTTGGCGGTTTAGAGGGTGGAAGAATGTTCACCACGCCTTGAGGACCCCACCATGTCCTCTACTTCTAACAATGGATCAGTGCAATCCATGTCAACGCCTTCATGAAGCATAAATGAGTCATCGTCACAAACTATTTCCTTGTGAGACGATATAGTAACTACTGTGTGCTTGTCTATAGTACTCAGCCTGGGTTGTACTCTACTCCCCTGATCCAAAGTGTTAGCTAGTTTATTCATAGTTGACGGGCCACTGGCTCCCGCCCTAGAGTATTATGTTGCCTGTTTAACTGGACAATATTAGATTTTGTAGATGGTTGTGTAGTAATAAAGCCCAGTCCATTTGATAGCCTCCTAGCGTCATTTACCCGTGGGGTCAATTCCATACTTTTATCTACTAGTTGAGGTTTGGTTCTTGGTCCCTCTGATGCTGTTCTAGCATTTATTTTGCCCACAATTGCATTGTCCCTTAAAATTAAAAACCTTGATCCTCACGCCCTACTCAAGTGCCCATTCCTGCGAAGATCTTGCTAATCATGATCCCTGGATTTGGGGTATCGACTGTGCCTCTGTACCTGAATCCATGGCCCGTAGCTGTCCTTAGAGGGGTCCTTATTCGTGTGCTTCGTGGTCATTGGAGAAGTGCCACCCGCTGTTGCTTGCTCGTGTTCAACAATTTGCTTAGCCTGTTTTTGTGCTGGTAGATCACTAAGTCTTTGAGAGCAATTAAGGGAATCATGGCCCACCATGCCACAATAGAAACATATTTGAGACAACCCTTCGTAGGCTATCTTAATTTCCTCACCATCTAGCTCCACTCTAGAGTGAATAGGGGCACTTAAATCAATATCCATAGCCACTTGCACATACTTTCCCCGTTCAGAGTTTTGAGTGGTTGCATCGATCTTGATAGTTTGTCCAACAAGGTTACCAAGGGCTGTAAGAATCATAGGATGATAGCGCGACAGCGGCAATTCAGGAAACCGAATCCCCACCACCACCCTCGACACCTTACCTTGTGAAGGAAGAAAGTTGGGATGCCATCGTTGAACAATGAGGACGTTCCCTAAGATTACCCAGGGGCCTTTTGTTAGAGCATGATTATAATCCTCTTCGTTGATAAAATTCACTAGAAAAAAATCATATTCTAAATCCACTATTTTCATGGGGTTGGTCGGTGTCCACATGGATTTCAATCAATTACAAAGCGTTTTGTATCCTATTCTTTTGCTAAGAACCTTCACAAGCACCGCCTTCTCCCATTGTTTATCTAACCTGGATTTGAATGTGGTAGATAATTCAAGCCCATTACCAAATTCACCCTCAATCAGTGTAATATCTCCCTCTTCAATCTCAACTAGTTCTTCAGCAGGCCATTATAGCTCATCCCCTTACTCCTTACCAATAGGAAAGCCTGTGACAGCTGCACTGTAACTTGGTTTAGTTTGCAGAGGTGGAGGGTCCTCCACCTAGATGCGTTTGCGTGCCTGATTAGTCAGATGACTATCTTGTTCAGGGTCGATTTATTTAACACCTAAGGAAGTTATAGCCCCAAGAGTGGAATGCTTATGCTTACCTAACAACAATCCAACCATGCCATAGTTCCATATTCCATGGTTGAAAGATGGGGACTTAGGAATCCTATAGAATGCTACTACTTTAAGAATCCAATCGAGTTCAGGGATTGAAGCTAGTACCTTTGTTGATGCTCTCATGCTTTCAAAACAGGTGGCTTTCTTTTGCTTCTTTCTAAGAGTCAGAGACCTACCAGCTAGCATAACGACTTTATTTTACTACTCGAGATGGTGATTTTTATATTTACTTTATACGTGGTTTTTCCATGGTGAGTTTTTAGACATGGTTTTCGGGTGCCCGAGTTGCTTTCCAGCATAGAAGTCAATATCAGTGTTTAACGCGCTTAGTTTTGGCTATCTTTAGGAAGAGATGAAAGGGCCAAAAATGATGGATTCTGTCCATATAGGAAGAAGGGCTTTCCAGTATGTGGTGATTTTTAGAATTTGACATTTTACGATTTGCCTTCCTAGATTACTGTCATTACGAAAAGATTAGATTGTCTCTACCTAATTACACGGTGCGATACTACTGGAAAGAACAGTTTCAATATTTCCCACCTAGTGAGAGCTTTTGGGCATATGTTCTTATACTTCCTGATTCGAAGGCAAACCTATGGATATTTCCAGTGGCTTTGAGGTCCTAATCTCCCACTTGAGATGATGAAACTTGATGCTGCTACTCTTCCTTACCGACCTCGGAAAGTAAGCCCGATGTAAATTAGCCTAATTCTTGTATTAGTTCAAATTGCAGGATTTTTTTGGGGTGTCCAAAATAATTTAAATACTATATGTGTATATCTTAATAGGTTCAAGCATATTCTTCAGCCTATAGCTAATCTATGGAATACCAAGAATAAATAAAACTTCATTCAATATTTCATTGGTCAAATTTTAGCTGCTTTCACCATCATCACTAAATACTTCATTGATTTGACGATATTTTATTCCACAACCTTAAGGATTATTGATTGACAACATAATCCCCAAATTTATTTTATCTCAGATGCTTATAATCTTGTTGCACTTTCAAACTCCTTTTGTTACTGTTTCTCAATCTTTTTTGCCATTTATTGATCCTGCTTGGATGGCGGTAATCCTAACGCATATATAAACTAATTTTGCTGTTGTTTTGTTGTCTTTTTTGCTACTTATTGAGCTTAATTGTATTTCTCCTGTATTCTACCTTGTATTGTTGATTTATTATTTTCGTTCTATTTGTTCAGTCAATAATTTCTTTTTAATCCACATATCTCTTGGTTGTTTTCTACTTTGGTCAGAATTTTCTTTTTAAACTTTTATTGATTACTTTAATTCATATCAAATTTAGCAGTTGTTATATTCTTTATTAAAATATTACGACAAATTTTACTTAATCTGTTTGAATTATTAGTTTTTCCTTTCTACTTTTATTAATTCAATTTAAATATTCACCTGATAAATCTTTTCCTTTTTTCCCTTACAATATTCTGTCCTGCATAATACATTACCAATGTTTCCTCCAAATTTTAACTTTAACAATATTCACTTACACATCTTAACCATTTATAACAAAACTTATATATACACTCTTTAATTCCCCGAAACAACTGAGCATTATATGTTTCTAAATTTTCACTGCACATTTACGCAATAACTACGTGCCAGTTAGAAATAAATGGATACAGTACCAAATTTGGTTGTCACCAACCACCAACAACAAAGTGATATGATGTTTTAGATTATTCATCCTTCCATTGAGAATTCCTAGACAGTATTTTGGAAAGGATTTGCTTGGCAGTCTTCAAGTACTTTGTTTCCTAACACATACTAGTTTGTGTTAGAACAGGAATGCTACAAAAACCGGGTACCAAATGCAATAGATTGGCTTCTTTCGAGTACAAGCAAATGCTGAGAACAGTATAAGCTGCTTCTATCTGCAGACGTACAGACAAAACCTGCAATTTTGTCTGCCTTCACGAGTAAGTATTATATTTACTGCCAACAATTCGTTAAAGTGACATGATAAGGTAGTGGAAGGTGACAACAGAAAACCACTTGGGACCTAAATCATGAGAACGTCCTCTAATTCTTGCTTGGCCCTTTGAGCAGTAACAGAAAACCACTGGGGACCTAAATCATGAGAACGTCCTCTAATTCTTGCTTGGTCCTTCGAGCAGCGACAGAAAACCACTGGGGACTTAAATCATGAGAAAGTCCTCTAATTCTTGCTTGGTCCTTTGAGCAGATCATAACTGAATCACATTACACGCTTTTTCATTCTCATCACTCGGCCACTACAAGTTCTACAACTAAAATCAAGATCGGCCACCTCATAAAGGTTTAACATCCCTCAATTATTCACGTTTAAGAGAGTCACGACTCCAGACCATAGAGAAGCAGTGTAAGAGATGAAAGATGTTACATATCAACTAATTTTCACAAGATGTTAACTTCTCCAATCTTATACATAGTTTACAAACATGAGCTCCTATGCTTTTGATGTAATGCATGGAACTTGGCCGAACCCCACTCGGCCTCATAAAATATCATTGAGAATTGAATCAAAAAATATAGAAAACTGAAAAATGGCCAGCCTACAAATTTAGCAAAAATATAATGGAAAACAAATTGACATGTTAAGATGGCGAAGGCATAGAACTTTGTGTTACCATGTTCGAGTGCATTTTATGCAGCCTTCCTCTCAAATGCCTGATCTTAGCATCCACCCTAGCAGAGAAACCAATCTTTGTTTCTTGCCTTGCCTTAGAACGCTCCCTTGTCCACATCTGTTGATCCTCAACATCTTTCCTGTAGTATTTAATTTCTTGTATGATATGATGATCCAAGGGATTGAAGCATCTTTGAAATGATATGTGTGCCAAGTAAGGAAGATTGCAGGCTACTGTTACCAATATAATGGCAAACCAGTAGATAGGAGCTGGACCAAGAGCTTCAACAAGAATTTGGTAGGCATTTCCTGAATAAATTGGAGATACCATCCCATAAAGCAATAAGAACGCGTACCAAGCCACAATGCTGCCCCAGACAAAGAGATGTTGTATCCACGTAAAGTGGCTCATAGTGAGTGCAATCTGACAGTTGACAGTGCAAATAATGCAGGAGAACATTGTTGTGCCCACTGCAGCCATGTCTGCAGTTTGGCCTTCAGCACGGAAAGCTTGATCAAAAAGGATCACAATACTAAGAAAGAAAATAACGAGAGAGGAATAGAGGCCATTCCCCATCCACCCTAATATCCTGTACCAGTCGAAGAACAGATTTTTGGGCCCTTGCTGGTAGAGTGCAGGAAACTGCAAACAAAATGTCACCACCTTGAGTAATAGCTACAAAAAGTAAATTGATTAATACAGCAACAAAATTGCAACTGACGGAGCTGACCTGTAAGCAGACCTCAGAAGACACATCTTGCTCAAAAATTCCAAGTGAAATTACTGGCAGTGATGTTAGAACGACATTGAACAATAGCATGAACCAATCATCATAAATTGATTGTCCAGAAAAGGCCGTGAATGCCTCAAAGTAGAAGAGGGTGAGACCAAAGGCAATATTTTTGTAGAAGAAATAGCAGATCTGAATGCAAAAGTATCCAAGTTTGGATAAGGAAGAAACATCTAGGTAAGAAAAAATGCATCACTGCAGTAGCATACAAGTATCAAATCATTTAATTAAGCATCACAGGCACTAAGTTCTTTATTCTTACCATCTGAGCAATTCTCTTGTAGCACCAGTGTCCATGTACAACCAGGAGTCTTTCCAAAAACCGGAACTGGGAAATAGAGAAGTCACTAGCCATGACAGCCTGCA
The DNA here is from genome assembly GCA_027478365.1 of Erythroxylum rufum. Classification (NCBI taxonomy): domain Eukaryota; kingdom Viridiplantae; phylum Streptophyta; class Magnoliopsida; order Malpighiales; family Erythroxylaceae; genus Erythroxylum; species Erythroxylum rufum. The sequence continues at coordinate 10,204 of JANIHZ010127585.1, read as the reverse complement.
AAGGATTAAGGGTAAGTTTTGCAGGAAGATTGCCAGTCACACATACAATGAGAAACCCTGCTTGCTCAGATCCTTGACTAAAACAAGAAAAAAACTAGATATGTAGTGGACAAAGCTAAGATAAATTTCCATTGAAAAATGAATAATGAAAAAAAGGGGGGCAGAAAAATAATGTTTTGGTATTAACATACATAATAGGTCGTAACATATGAAAAGAGGACTAACACAAATTTCAGACATCACATGTAAAATAACAGTAGAAAAGAGGCTAAACTAGTTGTATAGGTTAGTACTTCGAATCAGAAAATCAGATAGACGTATTACCAACCTGCATACCTTCAACCCCGCTGATTCCAACACCAATGTCAGCTTCTTGTATCATTCCAACATCATTTGCACCATCTCCTATTGCTAACGTAGTTTTCCCTGTTCCTTGTTTTACTAACCTTGTTACCTGGCACCAAATGCAGAACATGCATTAGAGCCATAGGAAATATCATAATCTTTCTGCTCTTTAATCTAAAGGATGTCTGTCTTATGCGGGTTACAGACAATAAATAAAAACTGAAAAAGAAGGCAAAGGAATGGAGAAAAAGAATCACACCAGTGCCTTCTGTTTGGGAGAGACACGACAGCATATCACAGATGCACAATCAACTGCCAATGCTAAGAATTGATGTTTCATATCATCCTCAAGAGCATACGCTAGGGTTTTTCCATCAATAATTAATGCAAATGCAGCATGTGGATCTTTTTCCAGCTTGATCATTTGAGAGGCATTGGTGATTTGCATCGAAATGTTCTCTTTCACAGCCTGCTCAGTAGCAAAAATCCATAATTAAATCAAAATAGGAATTCAAATCTCTGAACAGAATACCGTTCTATATGCTTTCCAGGTAGCAAGTACCTGTTTGCTATCCTGGGCTATTGCATCAGAGTTCATTGTTGTGATACAGATCTGCTTCATTCCCTGCCGAAGCAAGCTACAAGCAAACCTGCATTGTGCAAGCAAAACTTAGTTCTCAAAGAGGTAACGTCCACCAACAAAAACATTGCATGTCTCTAGTAACCCACCCTATATTAATTGCAGTTTCCATCTTATCTCCTGTCAAAACCCAAAGCTTAAGACCAGCTTGTGCAAGTTTATCTATGCACTGGGGCACCTAGAGGGACAAAATAGAATATTAACAAGAAACAACCTAAAAGGGAAAGTTAGTTATGGCTCTCATGTAACAAACTATGTGTACCCCTTTCTGCAATTTGTCCTCCACAGCAGTAGCACCGACAAGAATGAAATCCTTTTCCATCATATCTGCCACATGCTCCAGCATTGCATCTCTGTCGGAACTAATTGAAGATTTTGCTTTAATGAACTCATTGTTCCATGCAGAGTACTCAGACTCGTCAAGTTTTTTGTAAGCAAGTGCCAATGTACGTAATCCAGCTTCTCCATATTCATTCAAATGCTTGGTAGTAGTTTCTTCAAACATTCTTCCATTCTTTGCCAGACGATCAAAGATAATGCTGCATAGTTCAGTCAAATCAGTTATCAGTATGTTACAATAAAAGAAGAAATGAATTATTTCTTTACATTCCCCAAGAGCATGACATTAGTCCAACAAAATGGTAACACATTTAGATAAACGAGCCCAGTCTAGGGAAAAGGGCTATATCTCTAAATAATGATATGATAACCAATGGACCTAGAAACTTCTGATTGCTCTAAATAGCCATAAAACAGATCGTGATGTATGCTAAAATGTGAATCTCACCTGTCAGCACCTTTGCAGAACATCATAAGCTGTCCATCCTCATCCCGAATAATTACAGACATTCGCTTCCTTTTGCTGGTAAACTCCAGCAAATTAAGAATTTTGTATTCTCTGCCAGATTCCCATGAGAGAGGTAAGATTGTTAAGAAAAAGATATAACTCCCTAGAATTGGTGGATAAAAACACTGAATGAAGTAATAGATTTTTAATTCAAAACAACACCTTTCAATCACTTGTCCAGGGCATGTATATCTTTCCCGAATAAACACACTTGATTGAGTTCTCTTGAAAAACTCAAAACCAAATTCTCTCGCAGCAACAACAAAAGCCCCTTCATCAGGTGATTCTGCTTCATACATAATTTTTCCAGTCTCTGTATTCAGCTCAGGCACGGCAGACTGGCAAACTGATAATATGCGGAAAAATAGCAATATGACATCTGCATCGGGTTCTTTCATGAAATTCCCATCCATGAGACGACTATCCTCAAAACTAAATCCCTTTATTGCTGGTTTAGGGTCTTTCTCATCTTTAGCAGTGACAACTGTCTCTAGTTCAATTTCTGATGTTCCTCCTCGATTATCCCATGATTTACATCCTCCAGTTCTATGCCTGGAACCATTAGACATTTCTGAATCCTGGTCCTCTAAGTCTATAGCCATTTGTTTTGCTGCTGCAAGTTCGACTTCACTAGCACGTGTACCATATGCAGTACCTGCGATTGAACATTTCAAATAATCCATCTGATTACATGTCAAGGTGCCAGTTTTATCAGAAAGGATAGTATCTACTTGGCCTAACTCCTCATTTAAGTTCGATGTCCGTGCTCGTGCAGTATTGCCAGTATCTTCATCATACATATGTATGTCATTGTCAATGAATGTTGCCTGACAGACCTTCACAACCTCGATAGAAACATAGAGAGATATGGGTATTAAATAACCATAGAGAATGAGAGCAGTGATCAAATGTGCTAGCCCTGACTTTGTAGGACTTTTAGGATTATACAATTCTTCAGGATTCCAGGGCTCCATGTACCACCAGTCTGGCATTTGAACCTTTATCTTCACTGCAAAGCCAATAGAGCTTATCACTGAGATCAGCAAAAGCAGGCTGAAAAGAAGGTATATAATTTTGTCCATCTTCTTTTCTATTTTGCTCCTTTTCGAGGGGGACTTTGTTGAGTTCTGCATGACTTTGCTATCAAAACCAGTGAATATTACAACTCCATATATAAAACTTGTATTCCGTAGCTTTGAATCTCTGAGAAGAACCTGATTTGGTTCAAGTGGATAAATCTGACGCTCATACTCAAAATTACCAATAAAAGTGTAAAGACTGGGATTTGGGTCTTCACATTTTATAGTCCCAGTGAAACCCCTGAAAGCCACATCTTCATCCAATGGCAAGGTTACCTCCAGAGCTCTCTTTAGTTTTAAATTTGTCTCACCATCTAGGTTCATGGTCTCCACATAACAAATCCCATCATCATAATCGGTAGCCAAAAGCAGTAAATCAGCTGGGAAAAACTGATCCTTTTCCACTTTCACTATATCCCCGACCTGAATATTTTCCCATGCTTTATAATCAAAAACACCATCCCCTTGATGAACTAGAGTTTTCGTGCTATTAACTTTCATGTCCTGCATAAATCTCTGCCAATCTTCCAAAGCTTCCTTTGCCATACTAATACCGACGACAAAAGCTAAAGGAAAAATCATGCTGACAGCAGAGAAGGGTGCAACAGGAGTAAGAGAAAGAATTGCAGCCAAAAGAAAGTAGATATTGGCAACTCGACGAAACTGTTCGAAAAGAGCCTTGGGCAAGAATGTGATAACATTGTACTTTGTAGTTGATATGTAATTTGTGCAATATTTTAAGGGCTTTTTCCGGTGCATGAGTGGCTGGTTGCAATGAACAATCCTCGAGTAGCCAGGGCCTTCCATTGAATGAGGGTTCTTGCCCTCATCGACACTTGGCCTTAGGCATGAGAAAGTGTGAAGATGGCTTCGCAGCCTTGCTCTTATTCTACCCCGTGCCATTCTGCAAGCTTAGGCTTATAAGCACTTATAATTGGATAAAGCACCAAAAGAACAGCCAGAATCCTGGACTTCAGTGCAGGTGTAAAGGTGTTCCTGTGGCCTAATTTCTTCGTGGTGTACCTATAGTAGAAAAAAGAACATTATAAATAAACTAAAATGAATATTAGCTGCTCAATTGCAACATTGAAAGTACATAATTATGCTTAAAAAAGATCTAAACTTTATGCATTGAAAAAGGGTGCACTGAGGATTGCATCAATACAGATAATGATCAGATTTTCTACTCACTCTTGAGAATGTAAGGGAGAAGGAAAGGTAAAACTAAGATCAGACGCGCAAGAACAATCTATATTGTCAATAGGCATAGAAAAATTAATAGAAGATCACCAGAATCAGCATTATCCCTTTCCCAGTTGGGAAACACCAGTATCTGAACTACAATCATAAAGTCCACTCCGCATTCTCTTCAATACCCAAAGAGGAAAGGAAAAGTATTCAGAAATCACAATAAATGGAAAGAAATTATTTAGACAAGAAAAGGGGATTAACATTTTGACACAATGTCCAGCTGAAACCTCAAAAAAAAACCATCACTGCAACGAACACCAATTCATCAAACATGACCTTTTGACTCCACACTAAAAAAGAAAAACATAAAGGTCCCCACAAGCCAAGAACCAAAACAAAACCTATAACAACTTGGAACAATGACAATAGACATAAAGATGGAGAGAGGGGGTACCTTGGAATCAGGCAGCAGGACCATTCAAGATCAAAATTTGATAATGACCACTCGAGCAAGCATGAAAATAGGAGCTGGGTTGCTGCAGATCAACATAGACTAAAAGTGTATAGACAAAATCCGGAAGAAAGATTGTTCCTTTCTGGGAATAAATGAAGAAAAAAGAGAGAGACGAGGGAGGGGATTATATGATTGTGCAAGAGCTATAGAGAGAGAGAAACTCTTTTCCTCTCTCTAATGTCTTCCCCTTCAATGCGAGGAATTTCCAGGATACCTCCTCTTCCCAGTTCTCCATTCCCAGCTTTTCAAATATTATATTAAGTGTAGTAAAATTTCTCAGTTTTGTCATACACACACCAATAATTTCTCTGTTATTTCCGTTTTTCCCACGAACAAATTTCGATTTTTTTTTTGGTTTGGTTTCCTATTTTTATAACATCTCTTACACGTTGCATGACCTGGCAAAGGCTGTTCGGGAGCCAATCTTTGTTCAAAACTGGGTATTTTGTGGGGCCTAATGAGTCCTACTGGGAACTATAATATAAGTATTTAATATTTTATTTGTAAAAATAACTTGAAAATAAGGAAGAATGGAAACTAAACTACGCATGAATTCTAGGGCCTGCTGGTTTGACAAGTGGAGACCAGTCCTGGAGTGAAAAGGAGAACCATTAACCTGCCAAAGTTTTAGGAGCTAATTTCTGTAATGGGATTTTATGGTTTTGTACCTGTCCCTTCACGTTTTAACACTTTGACTTTGGTCAAACACAACACAATTGTTCTTCTTCTTTTTTCATTTTCCACATTAACGCGTAGACCCAACAACCATTACGATACCTTTGTTCAGTTCTCCACAACTTTACTGCTGCATTCTGCAACGGTGGGAATGCATCCACAGCCACGGCATGATCTGCTAGTCACCTATTCATGTCGAACTGTCGGACGAGAATTCATCATATTAGATGGTTCTGATAAATTTAACAATAAATATGGAAATTTCAGTTAGATGGTTCTGATACCTTAAGAATTGTCAGAAAAGAGGGGAGGGGCCTACATTAAGGTCTCCCACGACTAGTTGTTTTTGACTGGGAATATAGAATTCAACGTCTTTAACAAAAGTAGCAACCTGTTTTGTTTATTGCATGTTGCGTCTGGCATTGATGATCCGTGTCTTTCCAACATTCAGACATAAGCAGCTTCCATTCACTAGCATTTCATAGTCAAGTACTAAGCCCAGGGGCCCTTGAAAGCTTGGTTCCTTATTTTTAGTATAATTTCAAGGGAAATCATTGAATGTTATAACCCATTCAGGCCCTTAAAATGATTAATTTAAACTCTAATAACATTTTAGAACTATTAAAAAAGAACATTAATATTTCAAAAATATTTAATTTAAATAAAACCTAACTCTCCATCAAGCTTCCATCAATTGTATCAAATAAAAAAACAATTTATGTGGGCTACCCTTATTAACCAGTTGATAAGAAGGGCTGCAAACTTTCTCCTCTTGTCTCTACATCTATATGTTGGAAATTAGGTATTGAATTCCTATTTATACTTGTAGCTCTAAGTATATTATAAGCAAAGAATCTCTGCCTTGGAAGAATATTGTTGCTAGAATAAATAAAGCTTTGCTGAACAATGCCATTCTTTGCATTCAAGATAAACATTTTCATCATTGTGCAAAAAAGTTGTAGTAACACCTAATTGAATTGTGATGATACCCCCCCATAAAATAATACCCTTCAACGTATCAGCCCCGATAGGTTCCTTATTATGAGACAAGTAGACACAGGATTTGTTGCCCACCACCGATAACCTAAAACAAAATTTGCTTACTAACAAGAATCTATTTGGAACTAAATGGATCCTAACACAAATATGGTTAGACGAATTAGAATTGTTAAAGAATCTAAAGGAAAAATCTCCACATAAGGACACCCATGAGATGTCATTTTCTTGGATGGAAAGTTTTCCACCTAAGTGCATTTGTGAAATGAAAAAACTAATTATTATGACAAATGCAATGTAGATATATAGCAAAAGATTTGGAGTAAGGAAACACTCATGTATAATAATGATAAAGATCATAATGAAGCTAAAGGAAGGCATGATATATTTGATGTGTCAATTTTAGATTGCCTCTAACTAATGGAGATTGATTTCATTGACTGTGGAAGCTTCTTTGATAGTGATAAGTACCCTAGTAGAGAGGAATTTGGGGAGGCAATAACAAGGCCTAATAGAAGTGTTAGACATTTAATCAGTTAGTGGAATATGATAAAGGACACTAGGTATTGAATTTACCTAAAAGTTGAAGCCCTCAAATCACACGTAAGACTAACTACTTGTAATAGAAATAAACACAAAATCCAAAAAAAAATAAATAACAAAATGAGCATGCATAAGTACGCATACAGTAAAGTACAATAATGCTAGTGTACATCATAAAATTTTTTAACATACTAAATCATGTCATTGAGGATGCTAGACTAGAAGTACAAGTAAAAAAAATGAAAAGCATATATGGAGATAAATATGTTGTATTTGACAATCCCCAGAGTCACTACTACAAAGTAGCTAACCTGAAAAATAGAGTTGAGAGGAGTAACACCTCACTGAATAAGCACATATCGCCTTATAACACTCAATGGTATGCTCACATACAATATACTTCTTGGTAGGCACTTGAATTGCTTTATATACCGTACATGATTTTATTGCCTTTAATGATTGAAATATGATCACATTGTTAACTTCTTGGTTTCTCGCATCCTTGAAGACAAGAAAATGATAAAAAAACAAAAGGGAGGGTGAGAAGTTACCTACTTTGAGCCCATCTGTGATGACTTTGAGACTAAGGTAACTTGTGAAGACTTTTGGATGTGGTCGGTCGTGGATCAAGCATTTGAGATTAGTACTTATTATAACTATGTACTAGCGAGGAAGGACAGGATCCTATCAAGTTACTAGAAATCAAAAACAGGGCTTTATCAAGGTCAGAAATGGTCTTAGGAAATTGATGTGAGCAAGGCTACACATGACGAATATATCGATAGATATCGAGATCAACACGGCACTAATCAAGACTTGATGTTGCCTCCTAGCCCCGCAAGTCAGACTGGGCTTAAAAGATTCAAGGCCGCATTAAATTCATTCGTGGCTCGCGTGGTTGATGATGGACTTCAGAAGAATCAAGATTCTCACTCGCAGCTTCAGTTTGTCATTTTGAGCCAAGTTCTAGGTCCGAACAACCCTTGACAAGTGCACACACTAGGCGCGTACGGCAGTGACCAGCAGGCCCAAGGGTGCACTCCAGCGCCCAGCAGGCCAGATGCCAGGTGCGCCAGACCAGGCGTGTAACACCCCATTCCCAACTGACATATGCACGCTCGTCTATCAGGTACACGTGTACATGCCTGACAGAAATGACATGTTAACTATCTCACCTTCATTGTACATAACATGACATCATACACTAAACCATAAATCACACATTTTCTAAACCCAAAATGTTATCACATTATATCAAATCCATAGTTTACATTGTTTCATATAATACAATACCATCCAAGTTTTACAACATTATCCTATGAGCATAAACAATTCAGTGCACACCGAATACAATAAACATGAAAGAAACAAATATGTCCTTAATCCCAACTGACCGACCTCTGAGTCAAAACTGACTGCAACAGTTGCACAAAATATGCTTCTACGGAGTCTTAGAAGTTAGGTCATCTTACTCTTGAACCTGAAAGGTAACGGCGCAATTTTAATGAGTTTTGCGAACTCAGCAGAGTAACCATCCTCGATGGTTCACTCATGTCATCAATCCACTGGACAAGTATTAAGTATTATCATAGATAAGTCATTTATTAGTTAAATAATTCAATCATATAACAACATTCACACAACTTTGTAAATCATTCAATGAATTCAAATCATATGCAAATGCTATATATATGAGACTCACTTTCATTTTTATCTTATTGTGACTGTGTGCTTTTAACACTATCTCGAAGCTTCGAGCTCAGTCAGTTAGTCTGTGACTCATTGATCATAGTGAGCCATAGGGTCGAACCACATATGTGGGATTTTAAAGCTCATATCAGTAATAGTATCAGCAGCAACATCAGTCACAGCTCCTTTATATTACACATATTGGGAATGAAATGCATGCCACAATTCAGTAATCAAATTCAATTATTTTCATTTGCAAGTATTATAACAGTTCAACAATCACAATATCAATCACAATAACGATAGTCATCAGACGAGGTCCGGCATTCAAAGTTTTCAGTTAAGAATCAAAAAATCATTTAGGCAGACACATTCACATTCAATCAGCACTTCCAATATCATTTCCATGCATCAAAATGCCTCGGACAAATACTGTCCGGAATCTAGTACACAAACAACACATTTCAATACAGTTCAATAAGATAGCAATACAGTTCAGTACAGTTAAGTATTATACAAATCAAGAAGGTGAGACCGTCTTAGGTTACTCACAATATGCTCCAAATAGTTATTGCCTTGAATTTATGATAATGTCTGGGTGTTGTCGCTCAATACGCTCCTCTATACATACAATACATACACATATCACAATATTGCACAATTTGTATTCATTAATGCACATTCATGTCTACTAAATATGTACAATGCATGTTCATGACACTTCTGGGTTTATTTCACTACAAGAAAACGACCCAATAGTGACAGAAACTTACCGACGAAAAGCTTGCCGTTTGAAAATAGCGACGAAAATCCCAATCCCAATGCCATTGTTATATTATACTTATATAGCAACGGAAAAGATGTTCATTGCCATATTTGGAGTGAAAAATTTGCGGCAAAAATTAGCGACGGAATTATACCGATGCAGGTATTTCTGTCGGTATTTTTGTCGTTAAGAATGCTATTTAACTTCACTAAAACGATTTCGTTTTGGTTTAACGAAAACGACGTCGTTTTCGTGAAGTTAAGAATGTTCTTTTCCTTCAACTGAAACGACGTCGATTCGACTTCATCAAAACGACGTCATTTCAGTGAAGTAAAAACGTTGTCTAACATAATCAAAATGACGTCGTTTTGGTTCAACCAAAGCGACGTCGTTTCTGTCAAGTTAACCTACGTTTCTAACTTAACCAAAATGACGTTGTTTTGGTTAAGTTAAAAACGCAGCTCTTCCCTTCCCTGGCTCTCCTTGCGCATGCAACTACCCTCCTCTTCCTTCGATCGTAGCTTGGTCCTCTTCTCCAGCTTCCTCCTCCGACGTCCATTGTCGTCCGTCCTCTGACCACGTGCAGTGTCTCTGGCCGGCCTTCCTTCTCATCTTCTCTGGCGGTGAGGTAAGGGCGTCATCTCCTCCGCCTCTTCCGAAGGTAAGCCGTGGGTGGTTTAAATTGAATTTTTGTTTTTTTGGACTGATTTAATTGCATTGGTTTGTTTATTTAGGTTTGATTGTTCTTGTGTTAGGGTTTTTCATGTAAATAATGGGAAGATTTAATTAATTTGTGTTTAGATAGGGTTGAAAATTTTATGCACTCAATGTGTTCGATGGAATGCTTTGTTATATGTGATGAACTTGTTTTGTGGTATTTTAATTGTTTGTTTACAAACTATAAGGAATAGATAAAGTA
>JANIHZ010127565.1:0-12459 GCA_027478365.1 Erythroxylum rufum | reverse complement strand
GATTTTTAATTTTTTAATCTATGTTATTGTTTGTAATATTTAGTTTTTTAGTTTTATAATTTATTATACAAAAATAAAATTAAAAATAATTAGAAATTAGAAGCATTTTATATAAACAATTAAATATTATTAAATGTTAATCACAAACGTTAACAAAAATACTTAAGTACAAACTAAGATTCGTTTTCATTGTCATTACAATCTATATAATTTGGGCCAAGTATTTGTTTGACCATCTTTTCAAGTTTGGCCAACTTTTGTTTATTACTTGCTAACTTTTGTTCATTTCCTTCCAACTTTTCTTCATTACATTGTAATTTAGCCTTAAGCGACTGATTCTTCTCTTGAAGATGAGTTATATATGTTGCTCTTGATGAGGATGAAGAAGTTGAATTAGAGTCATACCCAATTCCTTTGATGTAGCCAGATCTTGTACCAAGCACATTGTTGCAAATGTCATCTACATTTGGCTCATTTCCCTCAGATAATAATCTTTGCAACAACTCCCATATCTTATTCTAAAATTTTAAAAACAAAATCAATATTTACTTCAAATATTATTAGTTAGTACTACATAAATAAATAAACTTAAAATTTAAACAAGTTTTTATACTTACATAGTTATTTTGCGCTTCGTCTGACATCTAGCACTAACCTTCCTTATAGTGAGTGGGTTTGTATAATGTGATCCTATCACACTCTTGTCCATGTAGTTCCTTCTTAGTTTATTTTATAAAAAAAAGAATTGAAAACACAATAAATAATATTGTATTTACTGATATAATTATAACTTGTAGACAAAAAACTTACGAATTCATTTCGTACGATAATAAATGATTTGGAGGCTTGATTGTTTGGAGTTTTTATTTTTCCTTTGCTAACCTTGGCTTTCTCATACTTTTCCTAAATAAAGAAAAGAAATAGTAATTAAATTGTGTAAAAAGATTAATGGAAGCAAATTAATGTGAAGAGAAATAAGACAAACCTTAACATTGGCAAAGACCCAATAATCACACATTTGGCTCCAATTTTCTAGAGTCACCCATGTTTCCTCGCCTCATCATCCTAGGGGAAAAACTGTAGTATTTATGTAGTCGATAACAATGGTCCTTGACCCTTTGTTTCAATAGTGAACTCACACAAATTGAAACTTTAGGGTTGTTGATATCGACGATATTGAGTTAAATCTATGAACAACAAGTAAAAGTTAAATTAATCTTTTAAAAAGTAAAATAAAAATGTATATAATTAAATAAATTAAAAAATTACCGAAAATTTGTCAAAAGAATTCTGTAATAAGTTGTCTTGTTTCAACTGCTTAGCCATATTACTGGCAACATGCTGTAAGAAGTAATCATATTACTGAAAGGATTAAATCCATCTAAGGCTAAACTAAGTCAAACATTACAACAATCCTGTGCAAACCATGGAAATTTTCGATCAAAGTCTTTTCATGCCTTTGAATCTGCTGGATGATGCATAATGTTATCATCAATGTGTTTCTCTTTATGCTACCTCATATCTATGGTTGTTTTTGTTGACATAAAAGCCTTTGTAGTCGTGGTTTAATAAGAAAGTATCTCAAGATTTTACGCGGTATCTTTTTTCCTCTCCCATTATCCACTAGCCATCTTAATGTACCACAAATGGGACAATCTTCATGATCTTTATTGTCCTTTCAAAATATAGCGCAATCATACTTACAACCATGTATTAATATGTATCCTAATCTAAGGTCCCTTAACAATTTTCTTGCATCATAGTAAGATTTGGGAAATTTTTGTCTAATAGGTAATGCATCATTGAGCAAGTCAATTAACATGTCAAAAGACTTGTTACTCATTTATTATAAACCTTCAAATGCAACAACTTGATAATAAAAGATAGTTGTGCGAAATTCGAGCACCCTAGATATAATTCTTCTTGAGAAACTTTCAATAACTTCCCAAAATTATCTTCTATAATACTTCCAATTATGTTAGACAAACCAGTTTCATTCATAGTCTCCATATAATTCCTATAATCCTTTAATATCTCGCCAATCTCATCATCATCACCACCATCATCACCATCATTATTGTTACTATCATCAACATTTGTACCAATGCTTATACTACAACTTTTTTCCTTACGTTCACCATGATAAAGCCATGGAGTATAGAATTTATTTATGCCTCGGATTAGCAAGTGATTATATACCACATCTTGACTTTGAATGTCGATATTTAAGCAATCTATACATAGACAACAAATACAACATTCATCACCCATTTGATCTTTTACAAATTGCATGAAGCTTTTAACTCCTTCTAAGTACTTAGTGGACCATTTCGAATGAGACATCCAACTTTTGTCTATCTAGCCATACAATTAAAAGTAAATAACTTAATTACTAAATAATATTCTCGTTCTATATAAAATAATTGTTAATCACTACAAGTTCATTTTCAAATTTTGAATTCAAACAAGTACTATAGTATGTGGCATTATTAGATCACACGAATTGAGAAAGCAAGTTCTCGCTGTGACTTCTAGACTCATGAAATATTTCACTGAAAAGCCTCATAGAAGCTGGATTACGGGTTTTCAGCCTATATATCATCTTAAGGGTTTATTATCCAAAGGGTTGTCCATAATTGTAGGTGAATTTCTAATGTTGGTACTTCTCCATTAATCAATGCAAGTTCATAAATTAAGTTTGAATTTAAATAAACAATATGGTACATAACATTGTTACTCCATATGAATATAGAAAATAAGTTCTCGTTTTGACTCTTAGGCTAGTGGAATATTTTATTGATAAGTCTCATGGGAGTTGCATCACAGGTTTCTAGCCTATATATCATCTTAGGGGTTTATTATGTGAAGGATTGTCCGTAATTGTAGGTGAATTACCTGGACGGATGGATGACCGCAGACTACAATGAAAAGGACAAGGTTAGATGATTATCGACGCTCTTTAACACAAAATATGGTTTGCGAAAATGACAATTTCTTATTTAATATAATACACATGTTTATAGAGTTAGGTATTAGGACTTAAAATGTAGAAAAACTATATGATAGGGCTTAAAATGAAATTTATATGCTTAACCTTAATCTAATTAACAATTTTTAATACAATTTATGAATTCAATTTATAATTTCATACTATTTTAAACTTATATTGTGCCACATACCAATGGGCTATGCAAAACAATTCTAATGACATGCTTCATAATAATGTTCAATGTTATTTGATGACTATAGTTAGTGGATTTAAATTTCAAGAGGATCATCTCAGTAACGACATACGTAAACCGTCACAAAATTAGGAACTTTTTACGACATCTTAAGAAAATTGTCACTAAATAAACTGCTTTAGCGATGATTTTATTTAACATCACCAAAACCACAACTTTGGGTGATGAATGCTTAAATCGTTGCCAAATGTAGACTTTTGGTGACAATTTTCAATTCGTCACAAAAAAAAACATAGCCAATAGTATGTTCTGTTGTAGTGAAAAACTATTATACACCTCTTTAAAGTTTTATTTTTTCTTCATTTGCAACACCTAGCATCATTCTCTATTAGGTTTCTAACAAAAAATGAGGAAATAATATTATGTGGCTTGATTAGGTGTTATGTAACACAACACCAATCATGTTTATATCACATATATAATGTTTTGTGGTTTGAGAAATATAACATTCAATTGAGTTTTTCCATATATAGATAATATCGTGACATTGGGAGATGACAGTAACTAATCTCATATGTTATATGGTACATCCATGATAGATGTTATATCATCTAATATCTAATCAAGTCATTCGACATTGTTTGTCTATTCTTCCTTAGGTTTTTTAATAGTGAATGACACTAGGGGATATAATTGAAATGAAAAACAAAATTTAGGAGGATATATGATAGTGTTTAAAAATTAAGAAGGTATAAATCATGAGGGAGTTAAGTGTAATTACTTTAAAATTTTATTATAATCAATTATTTATATATTAAACTAATTGAGGTTCTAATAAATAATTTTGATAAAAATAAAATATTTTATTTTAAATATTTTTTAAGATATCAGTAAGTTGATTTATTATTAATTTAAGCAAAAGTCACAGTTTAATTTCAATGGAAGGAAAAAGTGTACAAACGATTAGAATAAGTACAGTGTAGCACTAAATACGATTCAAAAGAGATTCAAGACAACTCAATTTAAGTAGATTGAAAATAAGAAAGAATTAAGTCATTTCATTTGTAACAAATCATTGTAAATTTTTTAAACTTTATTTTGATCGTTTCGATGTTTTATAAGTTTAGTCATTGCACAATCATTACATTTTTGTAATATTACATAAAGTTTTTTCATAATTAAGAAATTTTTATTTTAAATTTTAAACAAATCTCTTGATTTCAAAACAAAATTTTGTGAACTTTTAAAATAGTTTTGAATCAAGTTTATATTAAAATAGGGTGTTTTAATGCTTTTGAAGAAATGAAGTGTAGACAAATTAAGACTTAGAAATGTATTTAGAAGTTGGATTATGCAAAAGTTCAACTAGTCTAATATAACAATAAAAAGTTATAGAATGAACATAGTCTTTTTAGATAAGGGATAAGTTAGCTGAACAAACATAGGTTACATGAAGATATAGGGTCAACTAGTTAAATGTACCACAAACTAGTTGTAATGACTAATTTGTGTCTTTGATGATTATTTGAAGTGATTTTATATACAAATAGACTATAATTGAGTTATGAAAGAAAACTTTTGACACTAAGTAGAGTTTTTGAAAGTTTTCAAGAGACTTTACTTATATTCATATATGCGTGAGTATGATATGAGCTTTTTAATCTATTGTGTGATCAAGAAATTTTTTTAAAATTTTTTTTAATGGTTGAGATATCAATTGAACAAGCAATCGAAGGTTTTTCTTTACTAGGAAAGGAAGATGTGTAAAGATTCTTCATTCAATTGAAGACGTACATATAAAAAGCTTCTTTTCACCTTTTGAAGAAGATAATAAATGTTCAAATGAAATTTGAGGAGTGGATGTGAGTTAGGATTATTTAGTATAATCACAACAATTAAATTTTCTCCTTTTAGCTATTCTCTTTAATTATTGTTCTAATTGATTTATGATTGTGATATATGAAATTATCATAACCATTAGTAGAATAAACAATTTATTCATTAAATTTTAAATAAACTAACAAGTGTACACTCACTCTATTTATATTTAATTCAAGATCAATTCTATGTATATATAATTTTAATTTAAGATATGAATAGAATCAAACTATTAGAATGTATTATCATATTAAGTTATCAAAATTATTAATTTAAAGATTAGAATTATAAAAGATTATTATATAACAAAATTTATTAATTTATCGTATAATAATTTATATAAGTTTTATTGTATTTCATAATAATAATGTGTACACAATTAGAGCTGGAAGATGAACCACTCGAAGATCACCACTTTCTACTTTTTCACAAACAAAGTGAAGATCAATTCTGATATGTTTGGAGTGTTCATGGAACACTGGATTGGATGTTAAATATGTAGCAGACAAATTGTCACAATACAGAATTGGGGAGCTTGGTAAAAAAATGTGAAGTTCTCGAAGGAGTTGTTGAATCCATATAAGTTCAGCAGTGGCAGTAGCAAGCCCCTTATATTCAGCCTCTGTACTCGAACGAGCTAGAGAAAGTTGTTTAGAAGATGACCAGCTAAGTAAGTTCCCACCAAAGTAGACACAATAGCCTTGTGTAGATCGATAATTTTTTGGATCACCAGCCCAGTCAGTGTCTAAATAAGTTGTAAGTTCAACACTCGAGGAAGGACGAATGACCAGACCATATTGATATGTGCCTTTAAAAAAGCAAAAAATATGCTTCACTAATATCCAGTGATCAATAGTAGGAGCATGCATAAATTGATATACCTGATTTACCACTTAGGCAATGTCAGGTCGAGTTATAGCCGCATATTGTAAAGCTCCAACAATTTGTTTGTACAAGCTAGGATCATCCATTTTCACTCCAGTGGAAACAAGCTATAAGCCAGGAGCAGCTGGGGTTGGCATAGGTTTACAATCTTCCATGTTTTCCTTGGAAAGCAAATCAATCACATATTTCGACTGATTAAGGGAAAGACATCCTCCTTTCCATTTGACTTCCACCCTAAGAAAGTAGATGAGAGAGCCAAAAACTTTGAGAGAAAAGGTTATATGTAGTTGATCAATAAATTGAGAAAGAAAGTGATCATCATTGTCTATAAGAATTAGATCATCGACATAGACTAGCATGTATGTCAGTGATTTTCCATGTTGGCATACAAATAAAGAAGTATCAGAATAGCACCCTTAAAAACCTACACTAAGAAGAAAATCTTTTAATTTATGAAACCAGGCACGTGGGCTTTGTTTTAGCCCATAAATGGCCTTTTTGAGTAAGCATACATGCTGAGGCCGAAGTGAATCTCGAAAGCCTAGAGGTTGGCTAATATAGACATTTTCTTAGAGATCACCATTTAAAAATGCATTGTTGACATCAAATTGTCGTATGGACCAACCTTTAGAAACTACAATAGATAAAACCAACCGTATTGTAGTGGGTTTGATAACAGGTGAAAAAGTTTCAAAGAAATCAATACTAGGCCTTTAATTAAATCCTTTAGCAACAAGGCGGGCTTTGTAATGATCAACTTGTCCATCAGGCGTTTGTTTGATCTTAAAAACCCATTTGCAACCTACTAGATTTACATCTGTAGGTTTTGGAACCAATACCCAAGTGTTGTTATTGTGAAGAGCTTCCCTTTCTAAGGCCATTGCATCTCGCCATTCTTTTGTTTGAGTTCTTGAACATGTGAAGTGGGCTCAGCACTAAATATAGGATATTTGGTGCTAAGTAAGACTCATGGCTTGAGTGACTTCGTTTGGGCTCTTGTGACCATAGGGTGAATTGAGTTTTCAGCGAGCCTCAAATGAGAGTTGTAGAGCAGGAGGCCTATCAAAAAGCTTGCTTGTTTCAGATTGAACAATGGATGGCTCGTGACTATTAGGTGATGTGTCTATAGGATCAAAATTTTGGTGGCTCAAAGTCTCAGTATTTGTGAAGGTGAGAGGTTTAGCTAGAGTGCTATGTGACACGTGGGGTGATTGGTTTGCAATAGATGACTTATTGTTTACTGTTGGATGACACGTTGTGGTTTGTGGGCTTAAGCTTGGAGCATCTAGAAGTACCATAAGGGGAGTGAAACCTGAAGAAGAGATACTAGGACAAGAGTGTTGAAACTAAAATTTAATGAAAGGAAAAGTAGATTCATAAAAAACCACATGTCGGACAATATACATTCGACCTAACTCCAAATGAAAACATTGATAATCTTTATGTTTACTACTATATCCTAGAAACAGGCAAGGTTTTGAAAGAAAGTATAATTTAAATTGATTATAGGGTCGAAGGAATGGAAAATAGAGACACCCAAAGGTTTTAAGAAGTTTATAATTTGGAACTTTGTTATAAAATTATTAATAAGGTGATTTGAAATTAAAAATTGGTATGATGGTACGATTAAATAAATATACTGCTGTAGCAAATGCATGTTCCCAAAATTTAAGAGATAGTGAAGCATGAGCAAAGAGTGCTAAACCTTTAGAAATAATATCTTTGTGCCTTCTTTTAGGAGCGCCATTTTGCTCATGTGTGTGAGGGCAAGGGTGTTAATGAATTAATCCTAGATAATTGAAGAAAGAAGTGAACAAGCGACATTCTCCCCCTAGTCTGTTTGGACACGCTTAATTTTGGAATTAAATTGTCGTTCAATCATAAGAATAAAATGATGAAAAACATTAAAGACTTGACTCTTGGTAGAAAGAAAATAAACCCAAATAAAATTTGTATGATCGTCCAAAAACTGAACAAAATAGTAATCATTATTCAGAGAAGCTATAGGAGTAGGACCCCAAACATCACTGTAAATAAGCTCAAAAGGAGTAGATACTTATGAGAACTAGGTAAATGATGCCTATGACTTTTACCTAATTGACACGAACTGTAAAATGGAAAAGTTTTACTTGAATCTAATGGAAGGTTAAAACTAGAGACTAATTTCCTCACAATCTTCTCGTTTGGATGTCCAAGCTTATTGTGCCAACCAAGTAAGGATGTTCTTTCTCCAAGAAATGCCAATGGATATTGTGTTGGAGTGGTAAGCCCTTAGCCATCCAATTTGTATAACCCTTGTTCAAGCATCCACCTGAGGAGAATCTTGCCTTTCAAATCCTTAACAAGACAACCACGAGGCTCAAAAGGCGCAGCCACTTTATTCTCACAAATAAACTTGGACAAGCTAAGCAAATTTTTGCTAATAGTAGGAACAAGTAGAACATCCTTTAAGATTAAATTTCCTTGTGATAAAGGAATGAAACCTGTGCCAGTATTAGAGATAGATAAAAGCTCACCATTTTCGACTTGTACTTTATCCTCACCATTATAAGTGGCATGACCTGAAAGATTGTTCAAATCAGGGGTAATGTGGGTAAAGGTTCCAGAATCAACATACCAAGATGGATTATACTCGTGAGGGTGCTGAGTAACTCTAGGTAAAAATTGATTGAAATTGGGCGGTGGCTGGTTAAACGTAGCTAGTGGTGACACCATAGATGTCGAAACTGTATTTAGTTGATCTGCAGTAAAGGCCTTATTGAACCTTTGCCAACACTAGATAACTGAGTGCCCTTTTTATCACATATTTAACACTTTATATCTTTAGTTTGGCTTTGATTATTTGCTAAATTACCTCTACCTTGATTTCTTTAGCTCCAAAAATTACCACGACCTTAATTATTTCTACCTCTTCCACGACCACGATCTTGATTAAACTATCTTCGTGCATTATTAGTTGAGTGAACCTGAAAGTGTTGATTTGAGATCTGTTGTTGAGTTTCTTCATCTACGAGTAAGCCTATCATTGTATCAACACTTATAGGCATATTAGCAATCTGTACCTTTATCACAGTGCCAACAGAAGCATACCTGGCATCTAAACCATTCACCACATGCATGATTAATTCTTGTTCAGAAACTACGACACCTGCAGACACTATTTGAATGGCAATTTCTTTCTTTTGATTAATATATTCCAAGCAACTTGTAACACCTTGTTGAAGCGAAGCAAGTTGATAGCGAAGAGACAAGACTCTTGAGTCACTTTGAGGTTTAAATACACTTTCAAGTTTCACCCATACCTAATAGGTGGTTTTAACATCGACAAGATGATTCATAGCCATAGTGGAGATCATACCTTTTAGCCATAATAAGATTAACTTATATTGGCGCTTTCATGTCGTGTAGGTAGGATTTTGAACAGTTTCGACATCATCTGTAGTTTTTTTCTTCACAAATCTAGGTGGTTCGATATTATCATCATCAAGATATTTTTCTAGATCAAACGCTTCAAGGGCATCTCTGATAAATGATGAACAACTTGAATAATTGCCTCCATCGAGTTTGATTAGAAGCGTAGGAAGTGTTATATTAAGATTTTGTGTAGGATGACTTTCAGCGACAACTTGTAATAGTGTTGAATTTGTGCTGTCACTAAGAGAAGAAATTTGTGTTTGAGTAAGTGTAACATAAATTCCAGCCATTGAAGTAATATGAGAGATGTAAGAACAATAATGGGGGATGAGATAGAGATCAAGACGTTAGCCTCTTGGCTCTGATACCATAAATGAGAATGGAGTTTTTGGAATCTGTCTCTCTCACAACTTGTGGAGAGGTAGGTTTCATATATAATCTCTATAAGAATTACATTACACTAAATCAATGTGTTGACAAATTATACAAGGAAAGATTGTCTTAATACTATACAATCTCAAGGCATAATTGCAGGATCAAGAATTGATACTTTCCTTAGCGCAAGAATTGATTCATTCCTTAATAGGCACCAAACCAAAACAGCAAACCTGACAATTTTCTAGATATTAGTGAATCGTGGGACAATTACACGCACGAGAGACAGAAACGCAGTAGCTCTAAAGCTATGATTACAACGTTTATTTAACTTGCTTATAAAGATACCTTGTTAATTTTATCTTGTTAAAATTATTGATGCATCCAACTGAAATGGTTGTTTATGAAATTCACCACATTTCCTCCCAAATTTTTATCTCCAAATTAGTTGCTAAAATCAAGCATCCAAAATCACACAATCAATTTAGATTGATTCTTTATTCCTTAATTGTATCTCTATAGTTTTATATAAACTTATACTCTTGCAGCGAATAATACACTAGAAAATTCTACTCTATTTATTTAGTTTACCAATTTATCATAGTATCAAAGCAATTTTGATCCTACCTTTTTTTTTTCATCCATGGTTGAATATAGTTAACCTACCACCACCTCTTCCAACCCTTCCACCCAAGACACTCATCTCCATGGAATTAACCAAGATGTCCACTCACCATATTTCATTAATCACTCTAATAATCCCAGCACCATTTTAACCTCTAAACCGTTGGTTGGTGACAACTATTATGGTTGGTCTTGCTTTATTAAAATGGCCTTGAATGCTAAAAATTAACTTGCCTTCATCAATGAATCCATATGCCAACCATCTCTCGACTCTCCTCTTTTTCCAGCTTGGAACTATGCTAATGGCGTGGTTGTTTCATGGCTCTTAAATGCCATGTCCACTAATATTGCTAGCAGCAACCTTCATGGATATTCAGCCTATGAAATATGGAAGGACTTGGAAGAAAGGTTCTCCTAAAGTAATGCACCATGCATCTTTGAGTTAACCCGAGAGATTATCACATAAGAACAGGGCTCTTCATCCATTATTGTCTATTACAGTAGACTTAAGACACTCTGAGGTGAACTTTCCACTTTTTCTCACCTTACTCCATGTTCTTGCGATGCCTCCAAAGCCAATTTTCATTTTGATCAACAATAACGACTCACGCAATTTTTATTGGGTCTTAGTGAGTCATATTCTGCTCTTAAAAGTTAGATCTTACTATTGGAACCATTACCCTCTATCAACAAAGCTTATAGCTTGCTCTTTCAAGAAGAGCGACAACGATCACTTCATTTTACCACTAAATTTACGGTTGAAACCACTACTCTGGCAGCCATTCCCACTCAATTAATCAACAAAGGTGCTTTCTGTCGTTATTACAAACTAGATAATCACACCATTAAAAATTGTTATAAGCTACATGGTTATCTAAAAGGCAAACCTGCTTTGAAAAGTGGCACCCGCTATCCTTAGTGCACTCAATCTAAACCTCAATCTTCGCAATCTCCTAACACCTAATTTTATTAACAATTCAATTGATTTAAATTCTAATGCTCCTACTTTCACGCCTGATCAGTATGCCAAAATCCTCTCTTTGATTTTTCCAGGTAGTTCCTAACCCACAACAAACTTTGTTGGTAAGAATATATCTTATTTCTCCACATCTTCTTTATTTTCAAAAAAATGGATCATAGACAGTGCTTGTATAGATCATATGGTTTTAGACAAATCCTTGCTCAATTCCATTCAACTTTTGGATTCCCCATAACCTGTTACTCTTCCAAATAGATACTAAGTCAATATTACACATTCTAGCACTTCATACTTAAACCATTACATATCACTTGATAAAGTTTTTTATGTGCCTTCATTTTTTCATAATCTTTTATCTGTCAGCCAATTAATAAAATCTTTGAATTGTTCAATCACTATTCTCCTTGATTTTTGTTACCTGTAGGACCTGTCAACGAAAAAGAAGAATAGCTTGAGTAAAGAACAAGGAGGTCTTTACATTTTCTAACCAGATGCTTCCTTCACTGCTTCCAACCGTAAAAGCCCTTTTGATTATGGTATTGGCGTTTAGGACATCTTTCTCCATCTTGACTACTTAAACTATCAAAAATCAATTATGATGACCCTTTTTCTAATAATTGTTTATGTCAAATTTACCCAGCTGTAAAATAAACTAGACTCAGTTTTCCTTTAAACACTATTTCTTCAACTCAACCTTTTATGTTAATCTACCTCGACATTTGGGGTGCTTCTCCAATTGCTTCTCATAGTAGTGCTTATTATTTTCTAACCATTGTCGATGATTTTTCATGCACTACATGGGTATATTTGATGTAACAAAAATTTGAAAGCAAGCATTACCTTAAAATTTTATTTTCTCTTGTGAAAACACAGTTTCAAAGACAAGTCATGAAAATTCAAACTGATATTGGTCTTGAATTTTTTGACCAAAAAGAACTTAAGTCTTTTTTTCAAAAACAAGGAATTTTCCATGAACATAGTTGTGTAGGCACCCCACAACAAAATGGTGTGGTGGATCATAAGCAGGGACGTAGCCACGCTTGGCCCGGTGGGGCACTGGGCCCGGCGAAAATTTAAAAAAAGTTATTTTTTTTAATTTTTAATTTTTTCTATATAAAAATA
>JANIHZ010127547.1:0-12460 GCA_027478365.1 Erythroxylum rufum | reverse complement strand
ACGTGATCTTAAGTAGTTCAGATTTAGTGGGAATCTGTGACTCTAGGTTGGATGCCTATATATAGCTCATTCGAGCTCTGCTCTACTCACTGGATCAGAGAGAGCATTCTTTGTATTCTTTTGAGGGAAAGTTATATAAAGTTGGTCTTTTGACCGTATCTCTGTGTGTTTTTCTTGTTGCCTATATTCGTTGTTGCTTCCGCATTGTTTCTTCGAGCGTGTGCGAGGTAAACACTTCGAGGGTTGGGAAAGGCTGAGTCTTACTTTAACGGATCTAAGTGAGATTGTCATGCAAAGGGTGTTGGTGATCGTCTTCGGGTGAAAGTTCGAGTCTCCAAGGTGACCTTTGTAACACTAAATACCATGCATCTTCTTTATCTTCCATAGATTTCGCCGAGCTGAATGCAAAAGATATATACCTTAAATTTTTATTTTTCTTTTATTTAAATATTCTAATATATTTTCTTAATTTTATTCTACATAGAAGCTATAAAACTCCAAATAGTTTCCATTTTTGCCAAGCCACTCCTAACTTTTATCAAATTAAGGTACAGAGTTTTTAAACCCTAAACCCCTTTCTAGAATTCCTTTCTATAGTTTAAGTCTCTTTTTTATATAGGATTTAAGGGTAATTTCACATTTTAATCATAAACAAGGATTACTTTTGACTATCAGAGATCCTCATTTGTTGGATCTCCTCTCCCATCTATCCCATTCCTAAAACATGTAAGTAAATCAAACTTCCTACTTGAATTCCCTTATTATAAGCCCTGAAATCCTCAAAACCATGGCTAAAGAATGTAAACTAATAGGTTAAATGGATAGACATGGTATACACCTATCACCATTCTACTTGGACGAGACAAGGACTTATTCAATTGATAGCTTTATATAGGAACCCACTAAAGTATGAACCTAACTTAATATTTGTTGTTTCAAAATTCTGGAGTCCTTTTTTTAATCATTTTATTTTTCCTTTTGGCCATGCATCTATCTCATTTAAATATGTTTCTTTTTTACTGATTTACTTGTTATTGGTAAGGATGTTGTCTATCTAATTGAGGAAACTTCTAGTTTAGACCCTAGTGCTTTCAAATGTTCTTCCTACTCTAGCCTAATTAATAGTTACGCTTCTTTCAAGAATCCTATCTTTGAAGAAAAGCATATTGATTTTATTTTGGTTTTCTTGAATTAATTTATCTTTTACCTAGTAAAAAATAAACAGAGGTTAGAATTCCTCCCTTTTTGTAAAGCAGTATCCTTAAGTAGGGTTTTTGCTCTAGATTTTGTTTTTCTATGATTCCTTTACATAAATCTAGGAAAGAGTTTATCAATTCTCCTTCTTCAAAGACTTAATTTAAGTGTATGGTTTGTTCAACTTTAGATACTCACTTATTTTTCCAAAACTTAGGAAAAAAAGAAGATCTTCCTTTTATAAACCTCAGATTCCTAGATTTTGTTAGCCTTTATCTCTTAACAAGCCTATGTAGTAAATTCACTAAGGATATTCACATCACTTTATTATCTTTAAAGTCCAGGTTAATGGACTAACTAAACCCTTGTGAGAATCCCTCTAAAATGTCTTATTGGTTAAATATTTTCAAGCCTTATGATTCCTTTTACTCAACTATTTATCAAACAAATCTTCTTATCTTACACCAATCCAAGAGTCTTTGTAATAGATGGTGATAAGGCTTTAAATAGTGGCCCTTTTATTACAACCTTGGGCTTTGAAATATATCCGCCTTATCTTTGAAGTCGATAGCTTAGTTTTTTTTTCCTAATTCTCATCTACCTTTTAGACTACCAAGTGGGAGTCCCCTTTAAAGCTAGTGCCATTGATGATAAATTCTTAGGTGAAATTTTTGAACATTATCATACCTTAAGGTGTAAGATTTCTATAGTAAGTGTTATCAATGTAGAAGTCTATAATCTTTGGTGGAAAAAGAGCTAGCAGTAATTGGTCCCTCATTAGAATTTGCAATCCTTAAGGGTACTTCTTTTTACTCTGGTTTTTCTTTAAATCCTTTAATTTCAATATCTATAACTGACTTTCGCTACTTCAAACTTCATAACTTTAGACGTTGAAGGTAAAAAAGAGGAAAAAACTACTTCTTAATAAGAAGTAGAAGAGCCATAAGCCTTACCATCAAGAGAAAATTCAAAGAGATATATCCATTTGCTTTAATCTCTAAAAAAGCAAAGATGTCATTTCTAAAGAAATCTATAAGAAAATCAACCCCGATCTTCTACCAAGATATTAAAGAAGTTGAATTCACCTACTACTAAAGAAACTGCTCCTAAACACAAGACTTCCTCCTCTCTTAAGAAGTTTGTAAAAGACATCAGTCATGGTACCTTACTTATCTTTAACTTCTTTTATTTTATTATTAACACATATTCATACCTTCAATTTTCTTTCATAGATGATCAAAATTTGAACCTGCCACTAGCTGTCCTCTCTCATGAACTACAATTTGGGAAGATTAGAAGTTTACTAGAGCTAAAGAACTCAGAAGTCACTTCACTAGATGTAAAATAAGAATTCCCTTAATGTTTACATAAATTATCCACACTTATTAACAAGCTCTTTTATATCTTATAGGCAGAAGATTTTTGGACAATAACAATAATTTTTAGGAAGT
This sequence comes from Erythroxylum rufum, assembly GCA_027478365.1. Lineage (NCBI taxonomy): Eukaryota > Viridiplantae > Streptophyta > Magnoliopsida > Malpighiales > Erythroxylaceae > Erythroxylum > Erythroxylum rufum. The sequence goes on along the minus strand of JANIHZ010127547.1, from coordinate 9,815 downwards.
CTTTGATCTAAGCTTCATTGATGTCTTACGTGACACTATGCTACGCCATCAATTAATTTTGAAGAGCTAATAAGAATCAAATAGTCCTTAAAACTTACGATGCAACAAGAACTCCAATTCTTAATAGAAATTTAATGAAGCTCTTTTCCTAGCACATTGCCTTATATTGGTTATGATACCCAATCACCTACCATTGGAGAACTTTTGAGTAAAACCAAAAAAGCATTCTCCTCCTTGAGTATTCCTGTGATTTTTTAGTATTCCTATGATGACTAAGTTATCTACGTTAAGAAACTAAGCATTTTTTAAAAATGTTGAGAAGATTATGAAGTAGAGTAACCTAAAAGTAAAAACCTCCTGACATAGATTCAAGAGCTAAAGAAAAATTTTGACTCATAAGAGGATCAAGCTATTGAGTATGCAAAAGCCATCAATTTGATTAGCCAAAAGCAAGAGACTTTAAAGAAAGATGGGACGCATCTTAACCTGGAATTAAACAAGGTCAAAAAGATGGCTAAAGAGCTTGGAAAATCATTGATGTTACAAAAGGAAGAAGTCTAACTTCGAAAACAATAAGTCTAAAAAGCTAAAGAAGAATAAGTTTCCTGCAATAAATAATATAGTGATATTCGGTCTTTTGACCTGGCTCAACTTTGAATTCACTACATCTATCATAAAAAAGGGGAGATTGTTGAACCAAGGGAGGTTCTAATTAAAGTTTTGATGATAACAAAACATAATTAATAATAATGTGTTTATTATATTGATAAAAAGTAATATAAGAACAAAATGAAGCCATAAACTCGAAAAATAATGTATGAAGTTGATAAAGAGAAGTTAAAAGTTTGCAAATGATAAAATGAAAATTAAAACAAGAAAAAAGGAAATCAAGGCTCATCAAGGTCATTTCACATTTTGTATTTTTTTATTTGTAAGCTCATTATTATATGATCCAAAAGGCTCACCATGCATAATCATCTCATTTTCCTTCATTACATGAGTCTTCATATTCATCAAAAGGCATTAAAGCTTTTGATTTTAATCTAAAGGTCTTTTGATCTTTCAAATAATCTTTGGAGAACATTTTTGAAAGTGTCTTAATCATATTTGGATTAAACAAATTGGTTTTGATCATTTAAATTGTTAAAATCATGCTTTCGAAGTGAATTTTCAACCTATATAGATTAAAGATCGACCAATATATGTTAAAGATATTAAATTTGAAGTATTAAGAGTTTGACGTAACATTAGTTGATGTACTGGTCGACTAATGGTCTATATTGATAAGCCAATGTTCTAATGATTAGTGAATTTGGAGCTCTTAATGCATACTAGTTGATTAGTATAATATATTGGTGAATTAGTAAGTCAAATATAGTTACTATAACAGCTAGTTCTTGGCTCCAATAACTAATTTGGGTGCCAAAACACTATAGATAGGTGTTTTCTCATTGGTTTTAGGATCAAGAAGATTTTAGCTATTGTATACATATATTTCAAAGTGTTTTTCAATCATATGAGCATTATTGTGTCATATTTGTGCAAATGAGCCATTTTGGAGTTATAGAGTGATAAAGTGAGGTATTTTAAGTTATAATATTTGGTTGGGGAAATATATTATTATATTTAATGGTGATACAAGTGAGACTAAGGTTCCTCTTCACCTTGGAAAAAGATTGTGAAGTAAATCACTTGTTAGTATAGTCTTTACGTATAATATACAAAATGCACAAGAGGAAGGGGGGTTGAATTGTGTATCCTTTTTGTGAATACAAGCCCCTTTGTTTATTTCTTTTAAAACTATTTTTCCCCATGCTATTAAGTGAATATCAAAATGTTTATATGAAAATATCTACGTGATTAAGTCGCAAATAATTTCTATATACTTGTATAAGAACAATAGAATTTAAAGTGGAGAGTTAGAGGATGGACACGATAATTTTATCTTGGTTCACCCCAAACCTTGGGCTACGTTCAGTCTTTAGAATTCTTCTGAGATTTTACTAAACTTCTCCAAAGTTACAAGTATTCTTTCCCTCTCAGAGCTTCTTAAGGTATCTTACCCAAAATATTATCTTCGCTCTCTTAGCATCTTCAGGCTTTCAGCTTTTCCTTTCTCCCACTAGAAAGATATTGTGAGCTTTGTTACAATAAAGATTGCTCTTGTGTTTCGCACAATGAATATAGAATTTTTAACTTGAAAGTTAAACGTTGAAGTTCAAAAACTAGAATCTCAAAAACTAGTTTAGTCTTCGACTATGACTTGTATTTATAGCCTTCATCTCCAACTGCTTCTTGATAACTGCTTCTTGTTTCTTGTAGAAACCATTATTCAGTTGAGTTCTGTAACTAAATCCAACTGACTAACCGTCTGACGTACTATCGTGTCTTCGTCTTCGTATCGTCTGTGTTTGTACTCTTCTTCTGTGTTTTTCATTTCTTCTGTGTTTTACTTCTTTCGTGTTTTGCTTCTTCTGTGTTTTGCTTCTTGTGTGTTTTGTATCTTCTGTCTTTTGCTTCTTTTGTGTTTTCCCGCTTCTGTGTTTTGCTTCTTCTGTGTTTTGCTTCTTCTGTATTTTCCGCTTCTTCTGTGTTTTCCTTCTTCTATGTTTTGTCTCTTCTGTCTTTTGCTTCTTCTGTGTTTTGCCGCTTCTTCTATGTTTTGCTGCACGCTTAACACATTTATCAAAACAGTTCATTTATTTCTATTATTATTATTATTTGATTGTCACTAAAATTATTAGACGTGAAGTCATTTAGACTTAATAGATTGTAAAAAAGGTCTCTTTACAGAGAAAGATTGTACAGAGGTTATTCTTCACTTTGAAAGAAGAATTATAATGGAATTATTAAAAGAGTCATAGAAATAGATATGGCCAAGGGTTGTTTGCCGAACTACCATAAATTAATTTACATTCTCTCCTTTCTTTCCTCTTTAAATTATTACTTAATAATTTGATTAAAAGCAAATTTTCATACTCATTTTTATTCCTTGTTATTAATCAAGTATATTGGTTAGAAAATTTGTTAAATTTTATAAATAGCCAATTCATCCCCCTTTTACGTGTTATTTAGGATTAATAAGTGGTATCAAAGCAGGTCTATTAGGCTATCAATTATAATGAAATTGTATAGAAAATATCATAATGACATATTTAGGAGCATCATCATCATCATTCAACCAAGAGGGAAAAAGCATTAACAGGCCACCTTTCTTTGATGACAATGATTACCTTTATTGGAAAATTAGGATTAGATTCTTCTTAATGAATGAAAGTGTAGATCTATGGGAAATAGTGTTAAATGGTCACTTTACTCCTACAAAAATTGTGGATTACAAATAGGTACCTAAATTAAAGGAAGAATGGAAACCTCAAGATAAGAGATTAGTATCCTTAAATAATAGAGCCATACACATCCTATTTTATGCTTCGAGAAGGAATGAATTTAATAGGGCATCTATATGCAAAAAAACTTACAACATTTGGCATACGTTAAAAATTGCTCATGAGGTCACAAATCAAGTTAAGGAAAGCAAAATAAGTATACTAACACATCAATATGAATTATTTCAAATAAAGCATGATGAAAACAATTTTAGTAGGTGCACTAGATTTATTGATATTATTAATGTTCTTAAAGATCCTAGAAAGACCTATACTAACCTTGAAATAGTGAGAAAGTTGCTTAAGCCACTACCAAAAATATGGGAAGCTATGGGGATTTCCATACAAAAAGCTAAAGAATTAACAACTCTACCATTAAAGGAGCTTATTATATCTCTTTTTAAATATAAAATAAAGCTCCATAAGACAAAAGAAGAAATGATGCTTCTGAAGGGAAAAAATAGCATTTAAAGTCTCAAAGGAAGATTCAAGCAAAGAGGAACAGATATTAACTAGTGAAAGTGAAGAAGAAGACATTGGATTACTTACTTGAAAATTCAAGAAGTTCTTGAAAAAGAAATTATCCAAAAGAAAGGAATTCAAGGAAGGTAAAGATGATTTAAAATATAAATCCTCTAATATTACATGCTTTGAATATAGAAAACTCATTTATATAAAGTCACAATATCCTTAACTCAAAGATAATGAAAATTATAAGAAGAAGAAGAAGAAGGCACTTAGAACATCAATTTAGGATGACACAAGTGAATTTAAAATCTAGCATTCAGAAGAAAAGAAAGCTTATATGTGCTATATCGCTATGGAAAATAATGATGTAACATCTAACCTAATTCTTATAATAATAATAGTGATGTTGCTTTGATATATGATGAATTACTAGAAAGTTTAGAAATTGTAAGTATGAAAAGAGAGGAATTGTCTACAAAACTTAAGGAAGTTTAAAAAGAGTTAGTTGCATGCATTATTGAGAATAAAAAGATGAAAAGTGAACTGTATAGCATTAAAGCATCCAATAATGTGATTATTGATGACAATCATGCTCAAATGCATTAAAGTGTGAGATGAAACATTGAAAAAGGTCATTGATGCCCTCAAGGATTCTTTTTCTAAATTTATAAAGGGAAACAAGAAACTCAAAAACATTTTAAAAGCTCAAAAGAATTCCAATAAAAATCATAGAATTGGATATAATTATAGGAATGCTTATAATAATCAAACTACTTTTGTCGAGGAAAAAATTATATAATGACGAACCATTGCCTATAATAACAAATAACCATAGAGCGTTTACATCTAAGCATACAAATGAAACATCCACTAGGGCATAACCTAAGAGCAAATATCATGCTTTTATATATGGCTCATAACCTAGGCATAGAGTTCAATACTATCAAGGGAAGAATAGACATAACTTTTATAATAAATGCAAACCTACTTGTACCCTTTTGGGCCTAAAAAATGCATACAACAAGGTTCCATTTATAGTATGCATCACACATATAATCATAAAATATTTCACGACCCTAAAATAACATTTAACAATTTTAATTTCCTAAGAGAGTTTCTCGTTATGCATGCACATACAAAAATGCATTTATGCATCATCATCACTTATATAACATGGTATGTCATTATTGTGGTAAGTTTGGAAATGTTTATAGATTTTTTTATCAAACAAAAGGATGGTAAGCAAACCATTGAAAGTGTAGGTTGAACAGAAGAAAGAATTAAACAAAAACAGGGAACTAAGCTTATTTGGGTTCCTAAAACATATTGATTACCTTGGTTTGTAAGGTTATTAAAAAAAGAGCAAATGGTATATAGTAAAGATAGTAATTATTGAAATGAGTATTATTAAGGAGTTTATGCATTTTATCTTGATGAATCTAATCTTGTTACCTCTAAGAAAGTATTAAAGATGTTGTTCTAAGAAATGTAGAAGTTAGCCACCAAATAAATTTGAAAATAGTTAGTTATTGAACCAAGTGAGGAGATGAGAAGGATGAGATGCTTGAAATGGTTTGTAAACTAAAGAAAAATCTTCATTCAAACCAATCATAAGTGATGATCAACAAAAAGGAACTATTAGTTTATAATTTAGAAAATATGACAACTTGCGCTTATGTGTCAATTTGAGTATCAATCCTTAATGATGTTTTTTTGGATTTGAATTATGAATAAGTTGTTTAATAATTTTTTAAATTACCTAGAATTATAGATTATTGTACAAAATAAGATCACAAAGTTATAATTTATTATTTCCTTAAAATTTTAATAAGGATAAATCTTGCTTAATTAAAGGAAAATTAGTCTTTTTGCTTGATAGGAATTCTTTTTTATAAGGCCTTATTGTGATTAATTATTTTTGATTGATATTTAGTTTGTTGATATATGTTCTAATGTTATTTTATTAAAGTTTTGGTGTTTAAATTTGAGTTTTAAAGATGGTTCCTTAAGTTATTTAGTTGAATGGTCGACCATTATCTTAGTACGATCGACCAATATCTTTAAAACGTACCTCTTTTTGCTTTCCAATAAGTTTTTTGGATTTTTGGTCATTTATCTTGTCACCTAAATAGTCACTTTGGTCGACTAATGTCTTTCAGTAGTCAACCATTGGCCCAATATCTAACATTCTTTTATATTTCTAGTAAGTTTGTTCTTTGTTTTGTTGAAGCTCTAATCACCTTATTACTCACACTAATTGACTAATGTTTTGTAATGGCTGACCAATGTTCCTTTTTAAATAAATTTTACAGTTCCATTATGTTTGTGAGAAGGTTTATTACATAAATGGTCAATCACAAAGCTATAATAGTCGACCATAAAGCTATAATAGTTGACTAATGTCTCTCTTAACGAAGATAATTAAGTTAACTTATGATATAATTAATCGATATCTAAAGGTTAACCATAACCTTTTACTGGTCGACCAGTTTCCTTAAGTGGTTGACCAGTACACATTATTTAAAACACTCTTTTTTTTATCTTGCTTCTGTTTTCTATTATTCTTATTTAAGGTTCCTAAAAAACCCTAGATTACTCACTTTTTATCTCTAGAAAACACCATACCTTATTGCAAAATGCTACCACTTCATTTCTAGGGGGAGTGGTTGTTTTGTCATGTTTGTATTTCTTACACTTTATATGATTTGCTTGAGTAAATGATATTGTAGCACCCCACTCCTGCAATGACCTGAACCCGACATCGATGGTGATATCCGAGCCCGTGCCCACGAGGGTGGCGTGCTAAAACACTCACACATATTTTCAGTATAATATTATCCATTTTTTTTCTTTCCAGAAAACACAAACACACATGTGGAAGTCAATAACCAAATAGGGCATAAGCCTTTTTCAATCATACAAGGCAATTTACAAAATTTCTATATGGCCATTTGGGCCCTTTCACAAATACAAACACTGGAGTCATTTCAAAACATAAAGTTATACAAAAAGATGCAGAATATACAATTCAATACAAAATAGAGAAAACACAAATGCAGACACGAACTGATCTCAAACTCTATCCTTCACTTGAACGATGTAGGTATACTTCCGTTGGCCAACGGAGTATTCTTCTTATCCTGAAAAATAGTTGCAAATTTTGGGTGAGTTTTGCGAACTCAATGAGTGACCATCATCAATGGCTCACCTAGTCACATAACGCATATATCACACATCAAACAGAATTTCAAATTTTACATTCAATGCACTTAAACATTTATATTATGCATATGCCATTTAGATGGGACTCATATTTGTTTTTATTGTTGTGACTGAGTGCCTTTCACATATACAGAGTACTAGCCCATAGGCTCAGTTAGAACAGAATACTGGCCCGTAGGGCTCAGTCAGAATAGAGTTCATGGAGCATAGCTCTACGTGCATAATCGGAGCTCACGGAGCAAAGCTCTATGTGGAAGCGCTTCATATAGGCGACTCAAATCACAACTCCTTTATATCTCATGCATTCATGAGATGGAATGCATCACTTACATTACATGCACTTATTTGATCACATTCACTTATTATCGGATCGTAGTCCGGCATTTAACATATAGTTGAGCATTCACTTATCATCTTGCATGCAATGCACATTTCGAAAACACTTAGTTCATCTTATTTACATACAATGAGCACTTCAATAATTAAGATCAATCACAATCATATGCACATTCATCATACAGAGATCAATGTATAAAAAATTCACATAAAGCAAACAATGAAGTGATACCATCTCGGTTTACTCACAGTACGCTCCAAAATAGCATTTGCTTCCAAATTCTAGAACGCCTGAATGCGGACACTTGACCTGCCCAACCCATGTATGCAAAACACACATTTCACACTCATCAATAATTGCACACAGATAATAAATGGACTATGTACAATGCATGTTCAATGACAATCCTGGGTATGTTCTAGAACACATTTTATGCTCATTCCCATTTCAAAATTCATACATGTCCAATTGAACTTAGATTTACACTTCATTTGTACATGATCATTCAAAATTCTCCTTTCAATCTTTACCCTTTTTATAAGCTCACATCTCAAGAACACTTGGTTACTCTATATCATAACTTAATTTCTTGTTAACTCTTTTCTAACCTCATATGATCTTATAATATCCAAATTCTCATCCAATAGGAATTCAATCGAAAATCCCACAATGCAAAATCATAAAAATTGATTCTAGAATGATCAAACCCAAACATTTTTCTAAACTCCATAACTAGAATCCTTTCAAAAATCCAAAGATTCAATTGATCATACCTTGATTCTTCACCAAATGATGAGATCTTTACCTCAAATGGAAGCTCTTTTCTTCCTCTACCTTTTTCTCTTCTTGAATACTTCAAAATCTCTCTTGAAGGCTAAGAAAATTAAAACCCTAGCTTGTTTTCTCTTTTTTCTCTCTTTCATTTCTTTTTCATGTTTTCTCTCTCTTATCTCTTTTCTCATCCACCCATTTTTTTCTATAGAATCTTCTCATCACGTTTTCTCCTTTATTTATAAGCAAGACAACACTTTTTCTACCAATTATGCCCTTAATGAATGAGAATTGTCCAATTTGCCCTTCCATTTATGCCTTATGACTTTTATACTTAATTGTCTTGCCAATAGTACCCTTGAATAATTTAACCTAACACTTTCTTCCAAAAACATGTCCCCCCATTGTCGTAAGTTTCTAATGCCACCGAAATCATTTCATTTGATTCAATGATTCAAACGATATACTTCAAACATTTTTGGACTACTCTTGTCCATAACAGTATACTATGCATAACTTCCATATGAAATTTAAATATTTTAAAGACTGAATTAGCTTCCAATTTCTTCATACCATTTGTAGCTCCATGTCTCTAGTTTACCACAAAACAAACAATATCTCATTTGGATTAGTAGAGCTCCAGAAATCATCAAAATACCGAAGTATGTTCAGTGGAATAACACCAGTTCATATTACTTAAGAGCATACTCACTATACCCGTCCCACTCTTTTCACTCAATATTTCTCTATTCAATTCAGATAGCTATTATTTTTTGTAGAGATGTAGAGCATTGTCTTATGAATCCAATGGTTTAAGAATCAAGTTATTTGGAGGTCTAGTGAAGAAGTTATGGTCAAAAGAAGCAACCATGTTTGTGACCTTCATCAAATTGAACCTATTATGGCACGATTTCCATAATGTTCACAAACAATGTCGGATTACCATTGGAAAGAGGACTTTGAGATCTACAACTTTTATGAAGACCTCAAAGGCTAATTCTATTGTCTGACTTCTGTATCGTCTTACTTTTGCATCATCTTATTTTCCATCGTCTCATTTCTTCTGTCTCATTTTCATTCGTCTTATTTCTTCCGTCTCAATTCTTCTGTCTCATTTTCTTCCATCTTATTTCTTTCATCTCATTTTCTTTTGTCTCATTACGATTTCTGCTTTCGTCTCATTTTCTTCCGTCTCATTTACGCTTTCTGCTTTCGTCTCATTTTCTTCCGTCTTATTTCTTCCATCTCATTTCTTCCGTTTCATTTTCTTCCATCTCATTTCTTCCGTCTCATTTTCTTCCATCTCATTTTCTTCCGTCTCATGTTCTTCCGTCTCATTTTCTTTCCCAGAACGTCTTTACTTACAAGGATCATAACTTTTGACTTCGTTGTCCAAAATTTTCATATTATATACCTTTGGAAAGATAAAAGAAAGATCTACAACTTTCCAGAAGGAACCTTGGCTAAAATCTCTTTATAGCAATCCCAAAGTTGCCCCTAAAATACAAAGACGAATTTTCTATTCATACACCAACGTACTGCACCAAATTCTTAGCTTCATGACAAGTTTTGAGATTCTTAGAGTCAGAATTGAAATTCGATGTCTTTAAGAAATATAGCCATATATCTCT
>JANIHZ010127541.1:0-12460 GCA_027478365.1 Erythroxylum rufum | reverse complement strand
AACAAACTCACAATACGTACATAAGTCGACTTATCGCACTAGACAAGTCGCCTTATGGGTATCGTGACAAGATAAGTTGACTTACATCACATACAAGTCGACTTATACTAACAATCTAATGGTGGAAGAGGCACCTTACAAGCTGATGTTAGAGAACTGACGACTCTCACCTCTTCACTATGTCTGTTGGACCGTAGATATCATGGTGCTTTATACACTTAGCGCAATCATCAAAGTGGAGACAGATTCCTGCAAAGGAAACTAGACAGGTGTCTATTCAATAATAGGTTGTTAACAAAAATTAGTAAGAGCTATGCTATCTTTGAAGAACCACTTTTCTTTGACCACTATCTTATCACTATCAATATCCATACTATGTTAACTAAAAATAATTCCCCTTTTAGATTCTTTAATTAACTCTTGATGCATCTGTAAATCAATACAATCATTTCTAGAGTTACGGAGAGGACAAATCAAGGATCCAAATCCTTTTAACGCCTTCTAATTTTGAAAGCTATTAAAAAGGTTTGCATGTAACTGTTGAAACATAATATTAATCCAATGAAAGTTAACTAACTATAGGCCTTGAAAATCCTCACAGAAACTCAAAGGGCTCTTGCTATTACCCTAAAGGATTCAAGCTTGATGGGGAAGGAAAAAGCTGAAGTAAAGAAGTATTTTGAAGCTCTTCAAGCTTATATCTGTTAACTGAAAGAAAAAACATCCAGAATTCAGTAGCTTCAGGAAGAAGAAAGAAATTCTAAATTTTATTAAAGTGTAATCTAAGGAAGGAGAAATACAAATAAAATAGTATCTTTGATAGACTCCAAGGTGAACCTAGTCCAAGAACATGAGGGGATGAAGGAGTTGGCTAGGAATCACTTCATGAGCACCAATGGTATCTTAGGTAGCATCTCAGAGTTTCCTGAGGAACTTCCAAGAAATATGCAAGGAGTAATTGAATAAAACCATTACCTTATGTTGCTCAAAGATGTCATCATTGAGGAAATGAAATTTTTTCTCTTCTCCTTTTATCCTGACAAGGCCTTAGAACCAAATGATCAATTTCATATTTTTCCAAGATAAATGGGACCTAATTGGACCCTCAATTATACATGTAGTGCAAAAATTCTTCAAAACTATTATTGATTGAAATCAATAAAACTTAGCTCTTATTGATTCTACAAATACCTAACCCTTTAAGTCTTAATGAGTACAGACCTATTGCTTGTTGAAATGTTATATTTACAAAATCATTGCAAATCCTGGCAAATAGGATGAACCAAACTCTTCTAGGTGATCAATCCCTATCATGGGGCCTATATACCTGAAAGGAGTATTGGTGACAATATTATGTTGGCACAAGAGCTTTTTAAAGAATATAACACTAAGTTGAATATCAAAAGTTGTGCCCTCAAAATAGTACCAAAGCATTTGACACAATATGTTGAAACTACATTATTACTTCTCTCCGGGCATTTGATTATCTCGATAAACTTATTAAATGGATCTAAGTTTGTATCACAACTGTCTCCTATAATGTTCTAGTGAATGGAAAGCCATCACAACTTTTCAAATCTTCAGGCAGGGAGATCCTCTCTCCCTTACCTCCTTGCCATCACTATGGAGGTACTCCTCGTATTGACTACATTGAGCATAGCAGAAATTCCATGATTTAGGTACCACTATAGATGTAGAACTCTTAAATTGCTGATGATTTGTTTATGCTTTGTGTTAATGATCCTCTTTCTATTAGGGTCTTGCTACAATCTCTTTAAAAGCTTAAGGAAGTTTTTGATTTGAATGTTAACCTAAATAGAAGTTCAACATATCTTTCCAAATGTAATTGAGTAAACACTATCCTTTTGATCAATAATTCAAGACTAAGGATCCAACAAGTGCCACCCACTGATAATTGCTTAATTGATTATGAATTTATCCCATAATATTTAGTGATTATTGCTATAAAATTGCTTAAGATACTCATTTTAATTCATATGTAATTTTTGGAACAATTCGAAAAGCAATAAAGTTAAAGTGAGTCGAAAGCACGATATTTAGGCTATTTTTTGAAGATTAATTTTCACTTGTTTTCATAAAGCAAGAAGAAGAAAATTAAAAGACAAGAAGAAGACAAGAAAAATGAAAACATAAACAAGAAAAATCGAAGTTGCTCACGGAAAAGGAGTAAAAAATGTGCATGCCATGCATGTTTTAACGCGAATTTAAATGAGTAATGGCTAGATGATGGAAGGCAACACAGTAAGAAGAAACCAAGCAATGTGTACGTTGCATGCAGTAGGAACTAAACGGCAAGGAAGCAAGAAGAAAACACACGCTACCAGTAGATGAAGACCAAAACGATACAAGCAAATGAAGAATACGACTGCAGTATAGGTGGACAAACAATGAAGCAAAAACAGCAACAGTCTATGAAGAAAACGATGTGCTAGCAGCTGGTAAAAGATGGATAAAAATGCAATATAGTAAGGAGACCAAAATGAAGCAACTAGAAGGCATGAAACACAGATGCTAGAAAAGCAAAACGCAGATGTTCTATGCAACAGTTGAAGGAGAATAGACGTATGGCAAGAGGTAAAAACGGTGAGGTCGGACAAAAGGGTTAAATGCGCGTGTTGGTTTTAAGGAAAGAAATGCATAGGTTTTTAAAAAAGAACATATGCGAAGGTTTTAAAAAAGACAATAACAGGGAGGTGTTGTGAATAGAGGTGAAGGTTTTCAGCTAGGACATTTCTTTGGGGGCTGAAGCATTATTTTTAGGAGCAAACTCTCAACCTTGAGAGACCCATAGAGGGGTAGCTTCCTACTACCAGTTCGGAGGCAACATCAATGCTGATGACCTGGTTAAATGTATTTCTCCTTGTATTTGTTATTTCTTTCTCTCTTTAGAAATTGCTTATGTTATTCTATGTTTAATGTTTGGGTGATGTGGAAGAATGATCGAATGATCTATTTGATTATTTTTATGTAAGAACCCATTGCTAGAATCGAATACAATGCATAATTGTTATTTTTCTGATTTATTGTAGTGACTAATGGCTCATAATCATTAGGGATAATATAACTTTGGTTAAATAATTCAAACTTGTGTGATTATTGCTTAGATTGGTCTATTTTTCTCATTTGTAAGGCGGCTATCCAATTAAATCTAGAGAGGGTCTCCTAGGTTATTCAATACTTAAGGTTAATTAACGAGCTTTTCTTATTTAACTAGGACCTAAGGAAAAACTGGGATTAACAAAGCTTGTTGTTAGTCCACGACCAATAGTTCAAGGAGAGGTAAAAGAATAACAAATCAATGAAATATGTTTAATTAGGGTTTAGGCTAAAAGTGAACCAAAGAACTGGGTCCCTACCGAATTCCCCACTTTTATCATTTTTAATGTTTTCTTTAATTTGTTTTCATTAGGTTAGTTTTATTTTATTTTCTTATTTTAAAACCAAACCAAACCCCCCGAAACCTAAACACTGATTAATTTCATTTCAATAACTTTACACACACTCTCTGTGGGATCGACCTAGATTAACCATTGCCATAGTAGTAGTCTTTTTTTATTAGCGTTACAACGCACTACCAATTTTGGCATCGTTGCTGGGGAGTGTCGTGCTTTAGTTTTTATTTTTGATTTTAATTGGTGTTTTGTACATATTTATTTGTAATTAGTTTTCAGTTATTTCTTGATCTTTTCACTTTTTTATGTGTTTGTAAATAAAAAAAATTGACATGGATGGAAGTAATTTATTTTATAACTCGTATTCTTAATCTTATAACCATGTTTGGACTGATCAAGCTAACTTTAGTTATGGATGGGATAATCCACGAAATTACTTTCATGATAGTTTGCTGGATGCACAACATTTCTTGTATAGACCAGAAGCTTCTTATCACGACTCAGGTATAGCTCTGGAAGATTTGCTTAATATTATGACTACTAACAATATTCAACTTCAACAAAGTGTACAAGAGTTCCAGCAGCAAGTAAGGCAATTTCAATTAGATACAGGGTCTTGCGTCCAATGTTTGGAAAACCAACAAAACTCAGGCACTTCTTTGGAAAAATTAGTTAATTTTTTAGTTGCTAATACTTTGCAATTATAGAAAGAAGAGATGGAATTCCAATAAGAAACAAGTTCTAGGATCCAGAACTTGGCAAGCCAGCAGGGTCAGTTAATGAAAGGTCTCGACCGCTTAACATCACAAGGCACAGAAACACAACTATCTTAACCTGAGGTGTACCCAAGGAAGGGACATTAGTGCAGAGGTCTTACAGAGTGAAGAGGAGCTTGAGAATCTTGAGTGTACTACTCAAGGACTTGTTTGTGTCAAAGAAGTGAAGAAGGAACTCGAAGCAGAAAAAGCTATATCTTTTAGCTCTAAGATAAATACTAAGTTACAATTTTTTTGTTAAGAATGACTCTTTTCTTTTACCTAGCAGGTTAGATAAATTGAACAAAGAAGAAAAAGGTGAAGAGGCATTCGAGGTCTTTCATGATAGTATGGACTCAGTATTTGAAGATAAGGCATATGTTGACTGTGACAGAATATCAACCAAGGCCCTATCCTGAACTACCTCACGTAGAGATAGCTCAAACAGTGATACCAGAAGATCATAATTTCGTTATGTGAGAAGGAAAAATGGAGTTGAGCCAGCAACCCTAAACAAAGGCGCTTCTTGGGAGGTAATCTAAGGGAAGTAAATTTCTTTTCTTTTACTTTTTTACACTAGTTGGAATATGCATGTGTGTTTCTATGTTGGTTTGTTTCTTGCTTGTTTTAAGTTTTCAATTAAAATAAGAGAGATAATAAAACAAACAAACAAACAATTTCTCATTTTTTATTTCATCTAGGATTATATAGTCATGATTAGGATGTGAATTGACTAGAGAATTTTGTAGCAACTTTAGCATATACATTTACTCTTGTGATTAGTCAACATGCATTATCTTTAAAAGAGTAGTGACTAGTGGTTGACAAAGCCAGTGAAATTTTAAGCCTTAATAGACTAACATATACATATCAGTTTCATTGTCCTTTGACAATATGTGACCTTTATGACATGTTCATCTTTATTTTTCTTTGATTTTTTTTATTTGAGACATGCATTAACATAAAAATGACTAGGCATTATTTGTTTTTCCAAGTTACATTAGCCAAATAGCCTACCTATTATATGATTTTCCTTTTGATAAGCTCCTTTAAGCTTTATACCTTTCTTTGTGTACTAATCACATTACATACTTTTAAACTTGACCAAATGTCCTACCTAAGTCATAAATCTAGTGGAGCATTTGTGATTGTTGAGTTTGTGTATGTACAAAATTTTAAGTGTGGGGGTATGTATATGTGTGGGTTGGTTATAATGATTGGGATGTTTTGTTATGGCTTATCATTAAAATTCTCATGTTAATGTAGTTTCTTTCAATGTTTACAAAAAAAGAAAGAAAAAGAAAAAGAGAAAAGAAAAAGAAAAAGAAAAAGAAAAAGAAAAAGAAAAAGAAAAATAAAAGAAAAGAAAGAAAAAATGTATACGTTTAAATAAAAGTATCTAGGAGGAAGTGCATATGGTTTGCAAAGTTATATGTGATTAATTTTCCTCCTAAAGTTGTATTGAATGGGTTATCTGAGTATGTTGGATATGATGTGGATGTTGCTTTCAAGGGTTACTCCCAATGGTTACAAAATCTTGTTTATGATCAATTTTTGTGAGTGACTTCTGTTTCATATGTTTTGTGTATGAGACCTCGAGTTTGAGTTGTGAAACTTATTTTTACATTCATCATAGTTAATGTACACAATTGTGGGTGAATGTTGATTTTTGCACTTGATGGTATATTGAGTGTTACTTTTATTTCACTAGCTTTGATAGCTTTCATGCTACTTGACCTAAATACATCTAACCTTACCTTTACCCACATTAGAACATTGAAAAGTTCCTTGATTCATTATTTTGCATATGAATTTTATTGGTGAAGAAATGAAATGATATGCAAAGTTGGAGAATGATATGATCATAAATGGTGTTGAGTGTACCCATGAACATATCTTATTTAAACACATTTTCCAAGTCTACCATTAGATTGTTTGATTTTTAAAGGTATTGAATGTTGGTTGATCATGACCAAAAACATTGAATGTTGAATTCTTGCTATGATTTTTGAAAATCATTCATCTTTGCTTATGATTATGTATTCTTGGAAAAAATGGAAATTGAGTAAATGTTTTTTGGTCTTTGAGCTTAAAGTTGATGTTTTCCCTGAGGATGACTAAAAGCTAAGTATGAGGGAAATTGATAAATGCTTAATTGAATAGGAATTTTCTATAAAAATGAGTGAATATTGATATAAAATTGCTTAAGATACTTACTTTAACTCATATATAATTTTAAGCACAATTCTGAAGCAAAGAAGTTAAAGTGAGTCGAAAGCACGATATTTGGACCATTTTTCGAAGATTAATTTTCACTTATCTTCATGGAGCAAGAAGAATAAAATTAAAAGATAAGAAGAAGACAATAAAAATGAAAACACAAACAAGAAAAATCGAAGTTGCTCACGGTAAAGGAGCAGAAAATTTGTACATGTCATGCATGTTTTAGCGTGAATTTAAATGAGTAATGGTTGGATGATGGAATGCAACACAACAAGAAGAAACCAAGCAATGTGTATGTTGCATGTAGCAGCTCAAAACATGAAATAGCTAAATGGCAAGGAAGTAAGAAGAAAACTTGCGCGTATAGCAGATGAAGACCAAAACAACAGAAGCAAATGAAGAATACGACTACAGCATAGGTGGACAAACAATGATGCAAAAAGGGTAGCAACCTATGAAAAAAATGATGCATCAGTAGCTAGGGAAAGATAGATCAAAACACAACACAGCAAGGATACCAAAATGTAGCAACTAGAAGGCATGAAATGCAGATCCTGGAAAAGCAAAATGCAGACGTTCCATGCAATAAATGAAGTAGAATAGACGCACAGACAAAGAGCATCAAAACACGGCGCATTTTGGGATAAGAAAAGCAAAACGCAAATGTATGGCAGGAGGTAAAAATGCTGACGTTGGGCAGAAGGGATGAATACGTGTGTTGGTTTTAAGGAAAAAAGAAAAACAGATGCATAGCTTTCAAAAAGGAGAACAACAAGGAGGCACTGTGAACAAAGGTGAGGGTCTTTGGCTGAGACATTTCTTTGGGGTCTGAAGCATTATTTTTGGGAGCAAGCTCTCAACCTTGAGAGACCCATGGAGGGGTAACTTCCCGACACCAGTTCGAAGATGACGTCGATACCGACGACCTAGTTAAGTGTATTTCTCCTTGCATTTGTCGTTTTTAGAATCGAATATAATATGTAATCGTTGTTTTTCCTATTTATTTGTAGCGATTAATGGTTCGTAATCATTAGGGATAACATAACCTAGGTTAAATAATTTGAGCTTGTATGATTCTAGCTTAGATTGGTCTATTTTTCTCATTCGTAAGGTGCTTGTCCGATTAAATCTAGAGAGCGTCTCTTAGGCTATCCAATAGCTAGGGGTTAATTAACGAGCTCTTCTTAATTAACTAGGACATAAGAAAAAATGGGGATTAACAGAGCTTGTTGTTAATCTATAACTAATAGTTCAAGGACAGATAAAAGAACAACAAATCAATGAAATATGTTTAATTAGGGTTTATGCAGAGATTGAACCATTTTTAAACCAAACTAACCCCCTAAACCTAAACACTGATTAATTTCATTTCAATAACTTTACACACACTCTCTGTGAGATCAACCTAAACTTACTACTGCTATAATAGTAGTCTAGTTTATTTTGAGTAGTGTTACGATGCGCTACCACCCACCCATTTAGGAGTACCAATCTTTACTAGAATTCTAAAGGAAATAGAGTACAAGCCCCTTATTGCCTCCATTCAAAAGAGAAAGTCAAATTGGGGCAACAAATTTCCATCCTATAGGGGCAGATTGAAATTGGCTATTTCAATTCTTAATAACTTGCATATTTACTGGCTTTCAGATCTTGCTCTACCTAAGAGCATCTTGAAGAAGATTGATAGATGTATAAGGAATTCTGTTTTGGAATGGATAGAACAATAATCATGGAATCTCCCCCAAAGTTAAATGGAGCTTAATATTTTGCGTAAGGATTAGACAGGACATAAAATCTCCTTAGCTAGTAAAATGAAAAAATCTTTAATGGCTAAGAAACTTTGGAGAATATGTGAGGAAAAAGAAAGTCTATGGATGAAATGGATTCACATGGTATATATCAAGTAGGAAAACATACAGACTATTCAAAGCAAATTTACACAATCCTATGCTTTCAAATAGTATCTATACACAAGGCAATTTATGCAACCTCATCTTAAGCATTTCATAGGAAATGGAAAGGATACGACATTCTAATATGATAACGTGCATTCCCTAGGGCCACTGTACATCACTTTATACTACCAGATTTTGAGAGGATGAAATCCTAAGAACACCAAGGTGCATATGCTAATATAAAATGAAAACTGGAGTTGACCTTTCCATTCAAATAGAGGCACCAACAGTATCATGAATAGTCTGCCAGATTACCAGCCTGATCAGTCATAAGTAGATTCAGTACAATGGGAGCTACATAACATTAAAACTTTTTCTACTGGATCTTTTAGAGGGTTGCTATTATGACTTTTGATTAAATTTCAACTCCATAAACTCATTTGGGACTCAAAGATTACTCCGGCCCAGTCCTTTATACTGTGGTTAGTAACATTATAGAGGTCGAGAACTAGAGATATAATAAAGTTTTAGGTTCCAGATGCCACATGTCCATTATGTGCAAACTTTTTTTAGACTCTTAACAACCTATACTTTAAATATGCATATGCTAATTGATTGTGGAGACAGTTCTTGAAGATTTTCAACTTGCAAGAAAATAACCAAACCTAGATGAGCACTCTCAAATGGGCTAGCAAGTTGAGATGCAGTGGGAGAGGTAATCAAAAACTGTTTAAAGCAAGCTTTACTATACTAATACACTACATTTAGAGAATACATAATGCTAAATTGTGGGGAGAATCTAAGGACATTCTATATATGGCCATCTAGGATGGAAGTGTGTTGCTTGTACCTTACTAAACCAAGTAAAGTTACATAAAATAACAAAGGCATTATTGCTGATGAAATCATTTTAGTTTGATTATCATTGTCAGCTTGTATTTACAATTAATGGTTGGTAATTTATGCCTTTAATCCTATGCATGAACATAGTTTTTTTCTATTAGCTTAAGGATTTTGATTAACGATTTTGATGATAACTGTATAATACTTCAAAATTTAAATTAGATTTATTTCCTTGTATAATTCAACAGTCTTATTCTCAAAAGGAAAAAAAATCATAAGAAATACGTTTTCTTTCTTGTAGGAACCTTCATTCTGAACTTACCTTATTAGAAATGGTTTATCTGAAAGGATCTACTAATTATGAAGGATGTATATTAGCCACATGATTATTAGAAGATTTTTTGAGCGAAGATGACATCTAAGTTATTTAGATCTAGTTGACTAAGGATGCAAGATGAAGCAACGACTAGTTAAAGAAATTGACTATTTAAGGAAAAGCCAATGCAACTGTAAACAAAAACAAAACGATACAGAAGATTGCGAAGCTATATTATCAAAACTCATCAAAAGCATATACATTCTTGAAAGTGGTATCTTTATAAAAAATTCTCTTGTGCATTAAAAAGTGAAATCCTATTAAGAGAGATTATTGAAGCTCATATAGAGCAAACCTCTTTTTTATTTAAGAGCTTGTAGAGGCTAGTGAAATACTACTAGTGTGGAAGGTTGAAGAACCTTGAAAAATATTAGCTTGTGATCTTGGAGAGGCTTGTTAAATTACTACTTGATTTTATAGTGAAACACTTAAGTTGAATAATTAGGGACGGGATGTAGACTTGGGTTATAAACCGAATCAGTATAAATCGACTGCGTCCTTCTTCTCTCTCTCTATCCTTATCTTTTACATTTCCACATTATTTTGTGTGTGTTCATTTCAGCAAGAGGCTCCTTCACTTTTATAATAAGTTTCTTCTATTTTCGACTTACTGACAATTCTTTTCATTTTAACAATCGCCTTCTTTTTATTGTTTCAACAGGACTCATACTTTAGCAGGCTCCTACCATTTAACAAACTACTATTATCTAATAGGCGCCTATAGTTTTAATTTTTTAATAGGCCCCTGTCTTTATACGAATTGAAAGTAACTTGCCAAAAATTTTTTTAAGTCACACACAATTTACCCCCATCTTGCATGTGTTTGCTTTATCATTTTCACTGTTAACTCCTATGTTACATGCCTCTAACCTCTTTTTTCAGTTAATGAACTTCACAAGTTCTGATCAGAGAGATAGTTACTGCAAAACTTGATTCCACCATAAGCCACTCATACTTGTTATCACTATAATAGAGAAGGTATTGATGACGAAATATAACGTTGCTGAAAGAAACAAAATTGTCGCAAAAAGTATTTAGCAACGAAAAAAATCGTCGAACAAATGATCGCAAAACCCTAGTAACAAAAAATTATCTGCGACGTTTTAAAGAAATCGTCACATAAAAGATTTTTCTACTATCATTACTTCATCGCTAATAAGAATATGTGACGAGAGGAGAAATAGTCGCAGATCACTTATTGCCATGTTTAATTTTGGTAGGTAAAGTAATTAGCTTTGTTAACTTAGACGTAGATAATAATGTTTATTGATGATTTGTTTTCGTAGCAGAATATGTTTAGCTATGAAAATTAAGGCCTAGTTAATGTTATTAGAAACGTTTTAGAAAGCGTAGGTAAAAAGATTTGGTGGCGATTTTATATTTGTAGCTAAAAACTTTTAGTGACGAATATTTATTTTTAATTTACCTTCCCTATTGCCAATTTGATATTTAATTGTAATTATTAACAACATTTTTAGTTCATGTTATTATTTTTAACATGGTTTGAATTATAATTTAGTCACATTTTGTGATTATTGTTGGTGACATATTGTTTAAATAATAATAAATTAAAATAAAATAAAAAATTCCATAATTAAAAATGAAATGAATTTTATACAAAAACATGTAATTAAATGTTAATTGCAAAACTTAAGAAAAAATTTATCGACAAACTAAGACTCCTCATCATCATTACTACTGACATATTGTGACCCAAGTATTTATTTGACCATTTTGTTTAAATTGGTCAACTCTCTTTCAGTGCGGTCTAGTTTTTTCTCATTACGTTGTAATTTTTCTTAAGTACAATCTAACTTTTCTTCATTACATTGTGACTGAACCTTCAGCGACTGGTTCTCCTTTTGAAGTTTCGTTACATATGCTGGTCATGACGATGATTAACCAACTAGCTTAGGGCCATACCCAAGACCTTTGATATACCCTGATCTTGTACCAAGGATATTGATGTAAGTGTCATCCACATCGGGCTCATTCTTATCAGACAATGTTCTCTACAACAACTCCTGCATCTTGTGTAATAACTCGTTCTCCATATTGAGGGTTAGAGCTTTAGTTGTCATTGGGAATTCATGAATTGCATTTCATTCACATGCATATCATTAGCATACATATGTGAATTATGAATTATGAATTATGATTTTGTACACATTGCAAGGAATGCATATGCACTCAATTGACTCATTCCGGGGTATGAAAAGATTAAAACATTCATGATGTGAATTGTGAAATATTTATACCTTGAATTTTAGTTTGATTAATTACAAGTAGTGAAATTGGAATTAATTGATATAATTGGAAAATTGAGGAATTAAATGTACATTTGGTCTAGGAAAAATGCCAATTGGTAACAAAAATTGATACATGAAAATTAGGATGATTAAGCCGATAATTGAGTGACATTTAGCATTGATCATTGCGTGACAAATAGATTAGTAAGTTGATGACAATTGGTAGTTGTGATTACATGACATATGACTTAGTATTATTGGTGACATATGGCAGCATAATTACTTGATAAATGTTGTACATGCCTTTAGACATATGTCAATTTAATTTGGTGACACATGCCATTGAAGTAAGGTGACACCTAACACCTTAGGTATAAGCTTCAGCAGGAGCAATTCTAACTAAGCTCATTGTTATTCTGCCTTCCTCTCACACACCACCGAAACACTCTTCTCTTTCACCTCCCTGTGTTTGTTTATGATCATATCCAATTGCTACACAAATAATCCATATTTTACCTTCACAAAGTTAAGTAAAAGACCATATTGTTGTTGTCATTGAACCTAGCCGAAATCCATCCAAGTTTCACCTTGAATGTGTGATGATTCTGTTAGCCCCGAATTTTTTTTTATAGTTAAGTATGATTAGATTAACTTAAGTAAATTGAGTTAGCATTAATTAAAGTGACATTAATTAAATATGATAGCA
>JANIHZ010127486.1:0-12468 GCA_027478365.1 Erythroxylum rufum | reverse complement strand
TTGGCTCAATGGTGAGAGGCGTCCACTTAAGTGGAACAAAACCTTGAGGTCTTGGGTTCGAGTCGTGGGTTCTCCCAAGACCAAAGAGGACAATACCGATTTAGGTAATGGTCGCGTGCAAACTTGGGGTTAAGGTCGCGTGATCACTTGGGGTACTTCGGTACGCAAAACATGGGCCCAATATAAAACACGGACCCTACACATACTCTCTTCTTCTTCTTCTCACCATTAACACCAATACACAACCCTTCCAACCTTGAGATTTGCTAAAATTTTGCACTTTGTCACTCCAAAATCTTGTTATCTTCATCTTGTGGTTGAAACCTTTTTATGTTTTCATCTTGTTCTGGGAGTATGCTTCATCCTTGCATGTTTGGTGGGCTAAATTACCTTGATGATTGAGGAGATTTTGAGCTGAACAAGTAAGTGATTTATTAATCTATTGTGATATATGTTGGCATAACATTGATGATGACTGAATTGGGATGTATTGCATATAGTATCAATGATGAAGTTGTGCTGGAATTTGATGAATGAATGGAGAGTTTCTGTTTTTCTTTTGATACTTGAAAATGGTGGATTGTATGGGTGGTTTAGGTAGAGAGTTGAAGTATAAATGAGGGTGAGGTTATATTAAAAAGGGATGTTATTGAAGTGTTCTTAAATTTGACAAAGTTAGGGTTACATGTATAATGATATGTGGTGAATGACCAAATAAGTAGGGTTTTGATGAGATTTATGCAGCTAATATGGTAGTTGAATTTGCATGAGTTGAAGTTGCATATAAAGGTATGAATTGTCGAAAGTAGGAAGTGTTTGATATGTCTTTAGGGTTGATGAATTCGTGGAAGAGTGAGGGAAGAATGTAGGGCACAATCTTGCCCCTCAAGTGCACGATCATGTCCAGGTCATTTTAGGTTTTGTCATGATCATGGTCTTTAGTGCACAATCGTGGCTTGGATGTTTAACTTCTATGACGGTGTGTAACACACCATTACCATTGTGCATATGCCCGAACATCTATAGATTATTCAAGAATATACCCTATGGGAATGGCATGTTAGAGCAATCACATTCACTTGTTAAGACATCATACATAACACAAGTATTTAAGAAGATCAAAACTTCCCATTTTATTCATAAACATAAACATACATTGTAGCATTGCAGTACATAATCCACATATATATACATTACCAACAACATCTAAGAGTTAGCTACTCTTTACAAAACGTTCTACATGAAGTGGGATGTTAAACCAAAATATTCTATCTAAACACTTTAGTGTCAGCTGACTGACCTTTGAGCCATTCTTGCTCCAAAACACAAGTACTAGATTCCTACTTGATCTGCTTAAGAGTTAGAACTCCTTTAAACCTAAAAAATAACATTGTAATTTTGATGAGTTTGCGAACTCAGTGAGTAAACCATCATCGATGTGCTCACTCATATTAGCACTCAATAACTCATATATAGTCTAGTTTACCAAATATGTCATATAAATGAATAATTCACATCACATCACATATTTCATTAGTTTCAACCATTCAATATTTCATCTCAGTTCAATGGGCATCTTAATTCAGTTAGTCAATATGGTATATCCATTTAATTATTTAATAAATAAGGATGCATATGCAAATGCACATGTGACTCCATTTCATTTTTACTTTGTTATGACCGAGCGTCGATTTAACTGTCCCGTATCCTTTATGGATACTAGGCTCATTTTATATAATGTCCCGTACTCATTATAGATACTGGGCTCATTAATAATTGAGCCCATGCCTCTTTGTGCACATTTCTTAGCTTTAAGCTCTTTTTTACTTGGGTCACTCCGGTCATAACTCCTTTATCTGTTCATGCATTTCAATATAATGAGATGCAACAATTCACTTATGATGCATTTAGTATTTCACATTTGATATACTTAAGTCATATATCACATTCTTCAAATCTAAGTTCGGCATTCAACATTCAGTTGAGAACACATATTTCCATATTCACATACATTTACAAAACACTTCCAATACATTCCTTAATATCAATCTCCTCGGACAATTGATAATCCAGAATTACCATAATCACATAAGTAGCAATTCAATAATTGAATTTTAAATAAAGCAACTAGATTATGGTGAGAGAACATCTAGGTTGACTCATAGTATGCTCCATAATAGCTATTGGCTTGATGATCAGGCAATGTCTGGATGTGGTCAGTCAATTTGTGCTTCTATATTATACACTACACACATATGTATACATTACTAACTTGTTTAATCAAATAGATACTCAATCATGCGCATGTAGATGTGTCATGTTTAATGCATACTCAATTGACTATCCCGGGTATGTAACCTTATTTACAAATCTTGCTCATTCATTCGTCATATCTTGTACGTAACTTATTGGTGATTAGATCAATTCCTTAAGAAATCTTGATTACTCTAAATTCATTCAATCATACATTTATCCATCCCTTCTTAACATTCCATGCTCACACAACTTCCTAATTCTCATTTAATCATACCTAATTCATGACTTATATCCATTGCATCATGTTTGCAATAATAAGAACCCCTTTATTTCTTTAACAACTTATACTTCCTAAATTCATATACATTGATGTCAAACAATCCATTCCTTACTTCTAACATCAATTATCAACTTAAACTCATCAAACCCTTAATCAATCAATCAAACAACCATCTAAGTTCATTTCAAACCTTAATCAAATCCAAATACACTAAAGTAAAGTAACTTATCCTTTGTTGGTTCAACAATCACACAAAACAGAGTTTTTCACTTCCCAAGCATTTCCCACAATCGTGGGTACCTTTCCACGATCGTGGAAAGACATAATAGAGACTTTTCTTCTCCAAGGCATTTCCCACGATCGTGGGAAGGAGCTCAAACACACGGTTCACCATCCCTTTCCTTCAATCTGTTTCCAAATTTTAACACATCATACTAATCCATTGATAACTCATAAATAATAGTATTTCATGCATCGTAATCAAAACAAAACTATCATTCACCTTCATACATTTAACCATAACTTATCAATTTCTGGAGCACTCCCAATATACCTATTTTCTGCATAGTTACATCATTATTTACACTTCAAATCTCAACCTAAACCATCCATATAATCCACTATTTTCAAGCATAAACAACAAAAATAGAAACCATACATTCATTCATCAAATTCAAGCACAACTTTAACATCAACCCTACATATCACTCATCTTAATTTAATCATCATGAATGTTTCTATTTTAACATGCCATAGAGATCAAAAATCACTTACTTAATTAGCCCTAATTCCACCTCAATCTTCAAGTTAACTTAATCTTCCAACAAGCAAGGATACTCTAAGGACAAGATGGAAATAGAAAGGGGTTTCAATCCTAAAATGAAGGCTGCATAAATTTTGGAGTAAAAAAGTGTAGAAATTTAGGAAAAACTCAAAGTGTAAGGGTTATAGGTGTGGGTCGGTGGTAAGAAGAAGAAGAAAGAAGAATAAAGCATATGGCCAAAACAAGACAAAACAATGGTTTTTCAAGAGTAAAATCGTGGGTGTAAGTGTAGGGTGAGAATTTGGACACTTGGCATGACACTTGTCATGCTAAGATCCATACCATATGTCTCATCTTTCAACTACCATTTGTCACCCCATAATTAGTCCATTTGTCTCATAATCACTAGACCATTTGTCACCCAATTAAGCCACCATTAGTCACTCATTTAATCAAGCCATGTGTCACATTATTACTAATGTCATGTGTCACTATTTCATAGGTCTAGTTAACCTAAATTTCTATATATCAATTTATCTTTCTATTCAACATTTTTCCTATACTAGATACTCATATTACTTCATCAATCACTCAAATGTAACATCAATTTCCAATTCATTAATTTAATCCATCAAACCAAAGTTCAAGACATAATAACACACAATCACGCAATCACATCATAAACATTTAAAATCTTTCATACCCCCGAATAAATCAATTAAATGCATACACTATCTTTGCAATATGTACTAAATCATAATTCATGTATGTATGTGAGTATGATGCATGTAAATGAAAAGCACTTCATGTATTCTCATATGTATGACTTAATATGTCTTCATATAGCAGTTTAATTCCTAAGTGTAGGAATGGGCTATTACAATTCTTTCCCTTAAGAAATTTCATCCTCGAAATATTTACTTAATTGGTTAAACAGATGGGAGTATTGTTTTCTTATATTCTCCTTCGCCTCCCATGTGGGTTCTTTTCTTGAATGGTTCCTCCAAAGAATTTTAACCAATGGAATCTCTTTGTTTCTCAACTAGTTAGTATGATAACCTACTATTTTTACCGGTTCCTCCACATAACTCAAGTTACTTGAAATCTCAACCTCCTGTGCTGACAATATATGCTTTGGATCTGATCGATATCTCTTAAGCATGCTAACATGAAACACATTATGAATCTGAGGCATCTCAGCTGGTAATGATAACTTATAGGCCAATGGTCCTATTCTCTCAGTAATCTCTTATAGACCAATGTATCTAGGGCTTAATTTACCCTTTTTACCAAATCTCAGCACTTTTTGCCAAGGTGATACTCTCAGAAATCTCCCACTTGATATTCCATATCCTTACGATGTTGATCTACATAACTCTTTTGTCTATCTTGAGCTACCTTGGTACTACTACGGATTAATTTCACCTTATCAACGGTGTCCTGAATTAACTTTGGGCCTTCAATAATTCTTAATCCCTCTTCATCCTAATACAATGGTGATTGACATTTCCTGCTATATAAGGCTTCATAAGGAACCATATCGATACTACTGTGATAGTAATTATTGTATGTAAATTCAATAAGAGCTACATACTGATCTCATACTCCTTATAATTCTAATACACAAACTTTAAGCATATCCTTAATAGTTTTAATAGTCCTCTCACTCTGTCCATCTATCTGAGGATGAAATATTGTGCTGAAATTTAACTTTGTGCCTAAAGTTGTCTGTAAACTACCCTATAATCTAGAAGTGAATCTGGGATCCCGGTTAGAAATAATAGACACTGGGACTCCATGTAACCTTAATATCTTATTGACATATCTCTAGACTAGTTGATCTAGTGTATTGTTCTCCCTCACAGGTAAGAAATGGACTAACTTCGTCAATCTATCAACAATTACCCATATGACATTATGTTGCCTTGGCGTTCTCAGCAAATCCATGTGAAATCCATATTGATCCTCTCCTATTTCCACTCCGAAATAGGCGATGAATGTAACCTTCCAACTGTAGCCTGATGTAGCCTGAATCTACTGGCATGTCCAACATTTAGCTACATACTCTGCCAATTGCTTCTTCATCCCTGACCATTAAAGGTGTTTTAATGTATTAGACATCTTGGTAGTACCAGGATGCATAGCATAAGTCGCTGTATATGGTTCCTCCAAATTTTCTTTCTCAGATCATCCACCTCGGGCACACACAATCTCTGCTTTAACCATAATGCATTATCTCTCAACTCAAATCCAGAATTCAGGTCCTATATCAACCTTTTAATAAGCTTTATAAATTCTGGATCCTTGCTTTGGGTCTTTCTAATTCTCTCATGCAATACTGGTCTAAGTTTCAATGTAGCTATTAACGCTTCATTCTGTCCCAAATTCAACTCAACATTCAATGCTCTTAATTGTATTAGGTGTGGTAACCATTATATTTGAATATGTGCCACAATACTTTTTTATTTCCTACTTAATGCATCAGCTACCACATTTGCTTTCCTAGGATGATATTCAATCATGCGGTCATAATCATTAAGCAACTCAATCCATCTCCTTTGTCTCATATTCAACTCCTTCTGACTCAACAAATATTTCAGACTTTTTTGATTTGTAAATATCTGAAATGTTTCACCATACAGATAATGTCTCTACATCTTCAAGGCAAACACTACTATAGCCAACTTTAAATCATGAACCGAATAGTTAAACTCATGAGACCTTAATTGTCTCGAAGCATATGCAATCACCTTATTGTACTACATCAAAACACACCCTAATCCTTGGTGTGAGGCATCACTATATACTACATATCCTTCAAACCCCGATGGAATAGCTAATACTGGTGTCTTAGTAAACCGTTGTTTTAATTCCTCAAAACTCCTCTGACATTCATTAGTCCATCGGAAAGATACATTCTTTTTTAGAAGCTTTATCAAAGGGGCTAAAATCAAAGAAAACCCCTTGACAAACCTTCTATAATAACCGGCTAATCAGAGGAAACTCCGAATCTCAAAAACATTTCTTGGGGCTTCCCATTTCATCACTACCTCAACTTTCTTTGGGTCTACTTAAATGCCTCTTCTAGATACTATATGACCCAAGAATACTACTTGGTCGAGCCGAAATTCACACTTACTGAACTTGGCATACAATTGCTTCTCGCTCATAATTTGTAGAACTAACCTCAAGTGCTCAGAATGTTGCTCTCTGCTATTCGAAAACACCAAAATATCATCAATAAATACAATTACAAAGTGATCTAAGTAAGGTTGAAATACCTTGTTCATCGATGCCATAATGGTTACTGGAGCATTTGTCAATCCAAAAGGCATCACCAAAACCTCAAAATGCCCATATCTAGTTCGGAATGCACTTTTTGGTACGTTAGCTTCTACTATCTTCAATTGATTGTACCCTAATCTCATATCCAATTTAGTGAACACCTGAGCTCCTTGTAGTTGATCAAGTAGATCATCTATTCTCGATAATGGGTACTAATTTTTCACTGTCACTCTATTCAATTGTTTATAATCGATACATAATCTCAAGGTTCCATCGTTCTTCTTCACAAACAAAACTGAAGCTCCGCTCCCAAGCTGACACACTAGGCCTGATGAAGCCCTTACCTAACAGCACCTGCAACTGAGTCTTGAGTTCTTTAAGTTCTACAAGTGCCATCCTATACAAAGGAATCGATATAAAAGCAGTACTTGGAACCAGATCGACAGTAAATTCTATCTCCCTATTTGGGGGTAGTCTTGGTAATTCAATGGGAAACACATCCAGGAATTTCCTAAAAATGGGAATATCCTGAACTATCTGCTCAATCTGGGTATCAGTTAAATAGGCTAAGTAAGCCTCAAATCCCCCTTGAATCAATCTAAGAGCACTTATTAATGAAATTAGCCTGACTGACACTACTTGGCTAACACCTCCAAATATTACTCTTGGCTAATTAGGAGATTCAACAATTACCTCCTTAATGTAGCAGTTCATGATAGCCCTATGTGTTGTGAGCTAGTCCATACCTAGAATAAGGTATATTTCTCTTAACTGCAATACTATCAGGTTGGCTTTTAACTCGGCCTGATCAACCCGAATAATACACCTTTTACAAATCTCCCCAATTGCGGTAGTACTACCTACTAGAGTACCCACCTCTAATCCACATTCAATATCTCTTTTTCACAATGAAAATTAGATGCCAAATAAGGAGTGATAAAAGAATGTGTTGATCCTAGATCTAATAATGCATATTCCTCAAAATTAAAGACATATAACACACTTGCTACAACATCTGGGGAGTCTTGAGCCTCCTGGTTACTCCGCGTCTCAGCCCTGGCACTAAGACCAGTGGAACTTGCTCAACCTCTACCTCTAGGTCCTACTTCACTCGTTCTACTCTACTGAACAGTCGCTTCGATCACTGATCCTCCTCTCACTCCAAACTGAGCTCTGACAATAGCAGGATAATCTCTGATTTGATGCTCAAAAGAGCCATAACACAGACAACTCTTGATATCTTCTAGAATATCCTGCCATGAATTTTCCCACAATGTTTACAACTGGGGTTTTGTTGTGTATATCTGCCATATGACTGTCTTCCTGAAGCTAGGCCTTTACCACCAGAATAAACAAAACCACCTCTTGGCCTAAAGCTTGACTGTCTCGATCTCTGCTGTGATCACAACGGTCTACTTTGGCGTTTACTAAACCTTCTGCCAAAATCAGCTTGAAATTCACTAGGCCTATTCACTCTGAACTCCTGCTTGTATTCTCCTTGCTCATCTATTAATAACTGTTCAATTCTGATTGAAGCAGCTCTTAGCTTAGTGAAACTATTCAAATTAGCAATTGCTAGCCTTAACTGAATCTCTATATTCAATCCATCTTCAAATCACCTAATTTTTCCTCCTCAGTCAGAGTCAAGGCAGTAGCATACCCCATTAGCTCATTAAATCACACTTTGTACTTATCTACAGTGAAACTTCCCTGCTTCAGATCTAAGAACTCCTTCATCTTTCTGTCTAAGTAAATCTTTTCCATGTAATTCTCTTTGAAGACCCTCAAAAATTCTTCCCAGGTCAATCTGTAGAGTCAGACCGAGCTACCAGGAGCAGTCTTCCACCATTAGTAGCTGGACCCTGAAGTAGTGAGACTGCATAGTTGGAACCTCTCATAAGACTTGCAGTCCATTTGGTCAAATATCCTCACTGTCCTCTCTCACCAACCTTCTGCCACAACAGGGTCTGTACTTCTATAGAAGTCCACAGCCCCCTACTTCCTGAGTTTGTCGTACCTTCTTTCTCTTCTCTCAGGTACCCTCTGAGGCATTGGCTCAGACTGGGGCATAGGAGACTCTCAGTTGGCTCTTATTGACTCGAGCTCAGTTGACTCGATTACTCGATCTCCTATGATGAATGACCTATAACAACCAACAATCATGATCACTATACGAGTTTCTCATTAAATGTGATGCTAAAATGCTCTTATATGTCCCTAAAGATGCTAAACCATGCTCTAATACCAAAATTTGTAACACATCACTACCATAGTGCATATGCCCGAACACCCATAAATTATCCGAGAATATACCATATGGGAATGGCATGTTAGAGCAATCACATTCACTTGTTAAGGCATCATACATAGCACAAGTATTTCAGAAGATCAAAACTTCCCATTTTATTCATAAACATGAACATACATTATAGCATTACAGTACATAATCCACATATATATACATTACCAACAACATCTAAGTGGTTGCTACTGTTTATAAGACGTTCTATATGAAGTGGGATGTTAAACCAAAATATTCTATTTAGACTCTTTAGTGTCAGCTGACTGACCTTTGAGCCATTCTTGCTCCAAAACACAAGTACTATATTCCTACTTGATCTACTTAGGAGTTAGAACTCCTTTAAACCTGAAAAATAACATTGCAATTTTGATGAGTTTGCGAACTCAGTGAGTGAATCATCATCGATGTGCTCACTCATATTAGCACTCAATAACACATATATAGCAATGATATGAGATCCATACCGTATCGGCGGTACCGACTGGAAGGTACCGTATCGGTCGGATAACGGTACCGAAAATCTAACCTCGGTACTGGCCAAAAATATCAGCCAGTACCAGGGTTTTCTGTTGGATACCGGCCGGTACCCAACATACCGGAAAATACCGGGTGATTCCAGAAAATTAAAAAAATTAGAGGACCATTATGCAATTTTGAAAAATTTAAACCTAAAACTAACCTTACCCCCCCCTCTCCCGGCTGCCGCAGCTCCCTCTTCTTCTCTCTCAAGTTTCACCATCTCTGGCTCTCTCTCTCTCTCTCACTCTCTTACTCTCACCTCTCTCTCGTCGTCTGGGTCTCCTCATCGTCGTCGATGCTTGCTCTCTTCTCCGGCTACTCTAATCACTCTCCTCCTTGCCTCGTCGTTGTCGAAGTCGCGATCAGCGTTTGCGTCCCCAAAGATCCACCGCAACACCATCGACAACATGTGGTTGCCGCACCACCACACCGTCGAGTCACCGTCTCACCGACCCTCTGACGGTCACAGCTGAACAACTCGAAAACCCAAAGCCACAACCCACAACCCGAAGAGTGAAGACCCGACCCCGAAAGTTTAATTTTTTTTTGGTCTGTTGATGTTGATTTTGTTTCGTTAATCTCTTCTCTTATCTGTTGTGGCCTTATGGGTTGGATTGGATTTGGGTTTGTGTAATTGTGTTGATGAATATGGGAATTGTGTTGACTATCGGTGGGTGGAGGACTTGGAGTCTTGGAGGTTGAATTGAAGAAGTTACTGTCACAGTTTTGGTTGGAAATTTGGAATGGATTAGTGATTGTTTTGTTTTGTTTTGTTTTGGAATTATTTTGGAATGAAATTGGTTACGGTGGATTTGTGTGTATTTGAAATAAATTGGTTTGAATTTGATTTTGGAATGGAATTGTTGAAGTTGAGAATTTGAAATTGTTGGATTGAAGAAGACTGTGGGTTTTGTTATTTTGTTATGAATTTCTTGTATACAAATTAGAATTGGAATTGAAAATGGAATTCTAAAATAGGGTTAGGAACTTAGTATGTAATTAATTAATTATGTATTATGCAAAGATTGTTAAAACTTAAAATTGAAACTTAGAAAGTTGATAATTAACATTTAAACCTGAATGTAAAATTAACAATCAAATGTGAGATTAATAACTAAATGTAAAATTGATAATTAAATGTGAAATTGTAAAATTGATAATAAAATTTTGTAAAATTGTAAAAATTTAAATCATTAATTGATACATTGTTAATATTTGTGAAATGGTAATTTATTTTAATATTAGGTATTGAATTGACTCATTTAGGAAAAAAATTGTTTGAGTATAAAGAAGTGATGTAATGAATGTTTGTTGTCAAATTATGAATATGTTGTAGACTTGTAGATTTTAATTATTTATACTTACATTTATTCATATCAATTAAAAATTGTAAAAGCAACATATATATTTAAGAACGAAATATGAAATGGTGTATATACTATTATGGTTTGTTAGAAATGAAAAGAAGATCAAAGGTTTAAATAAGGAAAAAAAATTTCCAAAATATGTATATCCTTCAACTTGATCTCATGTTATGAATAAATATTTCAACTTGATGATCTGTTATGAATATATGTGTATGAACAATTGTATAAGATAAGTGATGCATTATTTGCCAATTATGTAAATCATATCATACCCTTCAACTTCATTCTCATTTTTCAAACTTTGACTTGAAATTGTTAGAAATGGAATTGGAAATTGTTGTAAATTCAATTGAAATTATGAATGTTTTGTGATTGTTGGAATTTGAAATTGTTGTAAATGGAAATAAAATTATGATTGTTAGAAACTTAGAATTGAAAATTGTTGTAAATGGGAATGGAATTATAATTGTTTTGTGATTGTTGGGATTGGAAATTGTTGGTTATTGTTGGAATGAAATGGATTTATGAATGTTTTGTGATTGTTGGAATTGGAAATTGTTGTAAATGAAAGGAAATGGAAATAAAATTATGATAGTTTTGTGATTGTTAGAAACTTTGAATTGGAAATTGTTGTAAATGGGATTGGAATTATGATTGTTTTGTGATTGTTGGGATTGGAAATTGTGGGAATGGAAATGGATTTATGAATGTTTTGTGATTGTTGGAATTGGAAATTATTGTAAATGGAAATAAATTATGATTGTTTTGTGATTGTTAGAAACTTATAATTGAAAATTGTTGTAAATGGGAATGGTATTATGATTGTTGGGATTGGAAATTGTTGGTTATTGTTGAAATGGAAATGAATTTATAAATGTTTTGTGATTGTTAGAATTGTAAATTGTTGGAAATGGAAGGAAATGGAAATGACATTATGATTGTTTTGTAATTGTTGAAATTGCAAATTGTCGGAGTATGTTTTGTGTTACTTATTATATATGTTGAATGTTTTGAATTGTTAGCTCTTGACTTATACATAATGAAATATATTATATAAGATGAATATGCATACTGTCATTATGTACTGGACATAATGTGTTATTTGTTTTTGTGTACAGATAAATGGAAGGAAGTTCAAATACTCCTGATCAACCTACTTCAGGAAGATACAGTGATCCAACTTGGGCACATGCTGGTATAGTTCTCGGTCAAAAGAATCATACCATTTGCTTGTTTTGTAACAAGCATTTGAAAGGTGGAGGAATTACCGATTGAAAAGGCATTTAACTGGGGTTAAAGGAGATGTAGAACCATGTAAACAAATAAGTCATGATGTGAAGTGGCAGATAAAAACATTGGTTGATGAACATCAATTTGAGAAAGACAGAATGGGAAGATTGAATTTTGAAATTGGTAGTGGAAGTTCATTTTCTGGTTTCCGTGGTGATTATGGAAATGTTAAAGGTGGAAGTGGTAGTGGTATTGGTACTGTTAGTGTTCTATCTCAGCCTTAGGATCCTGAAGAATCTGATGTGAGGAAGAGAAGAAGGCAGGTGTCTACTTTCTTTACACCACGAACAGCTCCTGGAGCCCAACCTTCAATTCACAGTGCAATGCAAACAAGAGATGCGGCTCACAATGTGGATATGGCAGTAGCTAGATGGTGGTATGATACAGGTTCGTCATTTAATGCTTC
>JANIHZ010127463.1:0-12472 GCA_027478365.1 Erythroxylum rufum | reverse complement strand
TGTTCTCCTCTTCTTCTCCCTTCATCGCCGATGCTTCTCTTCTTCTTCTCTTCATTTTCTTTTTCTTCTTCTAATTTTCTTTTTATACTCTTATTTCTCATGCAATGTCCATTTTTCCCTTAACCTCAAGCCTTAAAACTTATACCCTTAAGTGACTTGCCCAAAATGCCCTTCAGTATTTTTACCACTTTTAATTTAATCAAACCATATAATAAAAATTCCACAAATCTTTTCAGGAATAATTAACTCCCAAAATTTATTCCATCAAACCTCATAACTTATTTCAATCATAGCCAGTAAAAATACAACCAGAACAATTCATCATTCAAAACTTAATTTGAAATCGTGCTGAATTCATCAAGAAATGTTCGGGGTCCAACAGACGCTCCAACCAACGTTGGACGCGTGGTGAAATTCGAGCTGATGTGGGACGCGTGGCACAATCTGAGCTACGGTGAATTAGGATTTTCAGAGACCCAGAGCGGCGCAACAGTTGAAAGGATATGCATGACAACACATGACAGCTTCGCAGCAGTTAAAAGGACACATTTTAAATTTTGAAAATCTGTCAGAGGATACGTGCCGGCTGATAATGATTAAACCTGGTGCTGTGACAAGGCGTAGACATATGATCGTTCGACCTAATCACGAGCTGTCATATGCTAGGTGTCAACACCCGACCGATCGACCCAAGCACGAGCTGTCATATGCAAGGCATCGATGCCCGATCGATCGATCCAAGCACGAGCCGTCACACACTAGGCATCAGGGTCCAATCAATCGGGCCTATCACAAGCTGTCATACAGACGATCTACACGATACTTCAGTACTCCTTCAACCTTTCTCCCGGTTCAGACTCGAGGAGTAGGGGCCTTATGGTTGGGTCGGTTGGCTTGGCCCAAAGCCAAGGCCCAAGTCCAACCCAGATCAGCATGTGGGCTGATTGGCCCACACCCAGACGATGACCTAAACCTAACCGATACTTAGCCAATATTCTCTATATAAGGTACTATTTCACCATGATACAGGTACAACACTATTACCCTACTTTTCTCTATTCATAGCGGTCAAAACCCTTACCAAAAAGTCTAACTTAAGCGTCGGAGGGGCCTACCGGCAATCAACCCCTGGTGTGCCTTTTATTGCTTTGCAGGTGTTCTCTAGCTGAAACCAATCAGACTCATAGATCCACATAACGACGTCCAGCCCCAGCAGATTCAGACAGAACCGAATCTTGTTCTTTCTCTCAACAACTTCATTATGCTGAGGAGTCTTTCGACATGAAAAATTGTGAGATATCCCATTTTCATTATAGAAATCTTTAAATTTTTTGTTATTGAATTCTCCTCCATGATAGCTTTGAATAGATGTAATGCATTATTCTTTTTCAATCTAAATTTTTCTGCAAAACTTCTCAAAGACTTCAAAAGTATCGTTCTTATTTGATAGAAAATAAATTCATGTAAATCTAGAATAATCATCTACTATAACAAAGTTGTAATGTTTACCACCAAAGTTTTGAGTTATAGAAGGACCAAATAAGTCTATGTGTACAAGTTCAAGCAGTTAGTTAGTAGACATAATATTTTTAGGAGGAAAGCTGCTTCTAACTTGTTTACCTTTTAAGCAAGCTTCACAAACCTGATTACTTTCAAACTTCAAAGTCGATAGTCCTCTTACTAACTCATTTTTGGACATTTTTGGTAGGATGCTCATGCTAGCATGTTCTAATCTTCTATGCCAGATAAAAGAATCCTTTTCTATAGAAACAAAACACTTAACACTTTGTAAAGACATATCTTCCAATTTAACACATTATATGTTTTGATTTCTAGGACTAACAAATACAATATTGTCTTTAAGATTATCAATAATTTCACAATGTGATGCATAGAAAGTAAATCTATAACCCTTATCACATAACTGACTTACACTCAATAAGCTATGTTTCAATAATCAACATATAGAACATTATTTAGAGAAGTAGAGTTAGAGTCACCAATTTTACCAATTCTAGTAACATTTGCCTTATTTTTATCGGCAAAGACAACATTACCTCCATTTTTCCTTTCAATGTAGTTGAAATGTGATATTTCACCTGTCATGTGTCTTGAACAACCACTATCAACTATCCATTGATTTTCTCTTGTCTTCATTTTGAAGCATACTTGTAGAAAGTATTATCTCATTTTAGCAACCTAAATTTTTCTAGGTTCTTTCAGGATAGTAACTTGACCTTTCAGCCTCCAAACATACATTGAGATAATTTATCCATTTTACAAAAATAATAAGAATGATTAATGTGACCATGTCTACCACAGTAGAAGCATAACACAAATGAATGAAGGTTATTATAATTTCTACCACGTATCAGGTTCCTGCTGTTTTGGCTATAACTACTGCTGGATTTAACAAAGAAATTCTTGTATGGCCTAATATTATTGATTTCATTGTAACCTATTCTAGCCTTATCAAAAACACATTTACCATTACCAAGCAATGTATTGTGGTTATTCCTTCTATCAATGAAATTTGCAAGATCTTTTTCTAGAGATAAGATCTTTCCAGCATATTTCTCTTTCTCAAGTTCTAGGGCGAAAAAATTTTCTTCTAATTATCTCACTTGATCATAATCATTCATAAGTAAAGTATTTCCAACTTGGCTAGTCTTTCTTCCAAAACTTCCTTTTCAGAAACCTTTTGCTTGTAATCAACCTCAAGAGATATATTCTTAGTGTAGCGCCCCCTTATCTTAGGGTACATATCGGGATGTTTGGAGGACATTCCAATACATATCCTATGATAATGGCACGCTACGATCAATCACTATGTTCACTTAATATGGTATCATCTTTCTTTATTCTTTTATAAACATCATAAGAAAAGTCATAATATTTTAAAACCAAGTTTTCCTCATTTCATTTCATAAAATTGAACGTTATACAGTGTAGCTTTCAACATTTATACTTATACAACATCATAGCCTAATACTAAAAATTTGCTACATGAAAAAAGAAAATACACAAAATCTATCTAATCTATCCATATCCAGCTGACCAACCTTTGAGCCATTTCTTCTTGTCCCAAAAACAACAAATGTCCCTCAGTAGTTAAAGTTGCCCCTTGGTCCTAAAAAGTCAACATTACAATTTTGGTAAGTTTTGCGAACTCAATGAGGTGATCATCATTGATGGTTCACCCAATTCATGCATCACATCAATACATGTAACAATTTATTCACATCTTTGCATAATTGACACATATCACATTCTCTCTTAAGAGTAGACAATTTTGCATTTCAATCAATCAAATATACTTAACAAAATGATATAAAATGCTCATGTGACTCTTTTCCAATTATTACATTATTGTGACAGAGTGCTTAAACTGTCCCCTATCTATTGTGGATACCGGGCTCATTTATACTGTCCCTTATCCGTTGGAGATACTTGGCTCATTTTACATAGTGAGCCTTTGGCTCTTAATCACATTTAGAGCTTTAAGCTTATTTTCGGTGGTTACTTAAGTCACAACTCTCATTATTTTATCATGCATTCATGTATGGAATGCATCTCTCATAATTAATCATGTCATGAAACATTTAGTTCAATGCATTCACATTCAAGTAGCACTTCAATATCTCATTCATATATTACAATCATCAGACTTTCATTGTCCGGAAATAACATAATCAATCACATTCAATGATTGGAAGCTGGCATCAGTGTAACCACTTACAATAAGCTCTTCTCACCTCCATAGATTAAGAACATATCCTTAGTTCTTCTCAAGTAATTAAGAATGTTCTTAATAACTATCCAGTGACTTTCACTTGGATGTAACTGGTATATACTCGTCATGCTAAAAAAACATGCAACGTTCGCATGAGCACACTATATGACATATTTGATGAATCCTATAACAGATGTATAGGGATCCTACTTATGCAGTCTCGCTTATCTTGTTTCAAAGGGCACTAAGCCTTACTCAAAATTATTATGCCATATGACATAGGTAAGAAGCCTTTTTTATATTCTTGCATATTGAAACTTTGCAAAATCTTGTTGATATAAGTGCTTTGACTTAGTCCAATAAGTCTTCTTGATCTATCTTTATAAATTCTAATACCCAATATGTAGTCTACCTCGTCCAAGTATTTTATTGAAAAATGACTTCCTAACTAAGCTTTCATTGATTGAAGCATAAGAATGTCATTTTCAATGAGTAGTATGCCATCTACATATAAAACCAAAAAAATAATTGCACTCCCACTAGTCTTCTTGTAAACAAGGTTTTTCTTCATCTATGAAGAAACCAAACTTTTAGACTGCCTCATTAAAATGAAGATTCTAACTTTGAGAAGCCTGCTTCAATCCATAAATGGATAATTGAGGCTTGCCTATTTTCCCAGCATTTTCAAGAGATATTAAACCTTTAAGCTATGTCATGTACACATCCTCTTCTATATTCTCGTTAAGGAAGTTATTTGCACGTCTATTTGCTAGATCTTATAATCATAGTATTTGACAATTGCTAGGAGGATGGGAATGGATTTAAACATCGTAATTGCAAAATAGGTCTCATCATAGTCAATACCATGAATTTGTTTGAAACTCTTAGCCACCAATCGTGCTTTGTATACATATACATTGCCATCCATGTCAACTTTATTTTTGAAAACCCACTTACACTTAATGGTTTTTACACCATCAAGTGGGTCAACCAAAACCCATACTTTGTTTTTGTAGATGGATTCCATGTCTCACTCTATGACCTGAAGCCATTTGTTGGATTTAGGGACCATCATTGCTTCCATGTAGGATGTAGGTTCATCATCCTCTATCAGTAATAGATTACGATGTTCCATTGCCAAGAAACATACCTTATAGATTTGTGACGGACGGACCCGTTTAAACCTACACGGGCTAGTATCACAGGTGTAGTTTCCATAACTCTTTATAGATCTAAACGAGGCTCTTCTTAGGTACGAGCATTCTCCTGTGACTCTTGAATTTCTTCAAGATGTACTTTACTTCCACTAGTTCCTTTAGAAAGAAATTCTCTAAGACATAATTTCGAGCAACAAACACTTTGTTCCCAGTGGAATTGTAAAATTAGTATCCTTTAGTTTCCTTAGGATAGCCCACAAAGAAGCATTTATTAGACTTGGGTCCAAGTTTATCAAATGTTAACCTTTTAAAATAAGCTTCACTTCCTCAAATCTTTAGAAAAGACAAACTAGGAACCTTTCCTGTCTATATCTCATATAGTGTCTTTTCTACTGCATTTGATGAACTCTATTTGGTGTAAATGCAGTTGTTTCAAGAGCATATCCCTAAAAGGACAATGGAAGATTTGCACGACTCATCATAGATCGAACCATATCCAATAATGTTTGATTCATCCTTTCAGACACACCATTCCATTGTGGTGTTCTAGTTGCAGTGAGTTGTGAAACTATTCCATACTTTTTGAGATGGTCATCAAACTTTTAGCTCAAATATTCACCACCTTGATCTAATTGAAGGAATTTTATTCTCTTACCAAGTTGGTTTTGTACTTCATTCCGAAAATCCTCAAACTTTTCAAAGGCTTCGAATTTTTGCTTCATTAAGTAAACATATTTATATCTATTAAGGTCATCAATAAGTGTAATGAAGTAATTAAAACCTCCTTTAATAGTAGAATTTAATGGTCCACATACATCAGTATATATAAGTGCTAATAAATCACTAGACTATGTCCAGTAAGAGGCATTTTAGTCATTTTTCCAATAAATAAGATTCACATGTCTCATATGATTCAAAATCAAAAGAGTTTAAAAGTCCATCATCATGGAGCTTATGTATGTGCTTCTCGTTTATATGTCCCAAATGATAATGCCAAAGGTAGGTGAGATTCAAATCATTAGATTTGAACCTTTTAGTATTTATTTTATAGACAAGCCTTTTTAAATTCAGAACATAAAACCCATTTTTTAATTGGGCGCTACCACAAAATATGTTATTACGAGAAAATGAACAACAATTGTTCTTAACCGTAAAACAAAATCCTTCTATGTCCAAACATAAAATAGAGATAATATTCCTACTTATAGTAGGTACATAATGGCAATTATTAAGTTCTAAAGCTATGCTTGAAGGCTAAGATAAATGAAATGTCCCTATAAACTAAAGTAGTAACTCTTGCTCCATTGCTTACGTATAGGTCCACTTCGCCTTTTGCCAAAGTTCTTCTACTTTGCAGTCTTTGCATATTTACACAAATGTGTGAACCACAATCGGTATCAAATACCCAAGATGTAGAACTAGAAGTAGAAATATTTACTTATATAATATAAATACCTGAAGTAGAAGTGCCATTACCCTTCTTCTTCTTTAAAACCTCCAAATATTTCTTGCAGTTTCTCTTCCAGTGACCCCAC
This sequence comes from Erythroxylum rufum, assembly GCA_027478365.1. Classification (NCBI taxonomy): domain Eukaryota; kingdom Viridiplantae; phylum Streptophyta; class Magnoliopsida; order Malpighiales; family Erythroxylaceae; genus Erythroxylum; species Erythroxylum rufum. The sequence goes on along the minus strand of JANIHZ010127463.1, from coordinate 6,047 downwards.
TCATTACAATAATGGCATATCATCATTAGAAGGATGAGGCTTGGTCTTGGGTTATGTTTGGGCTTGTTCCAATTGTTAATCGAACCTTTGCCCTTGCCCTTCCCTTTATTATGGCCTTATTTCTTAAAACCTTTCCTTTTTTAGACCATGAGGACCTTAGGGTAGGGTCCTTTTTGATGTTTTGTTTAGTAGTTTTAAGCATCCCATGCATCTTAGTCAAAGATTTATTCAAATTATGTATATTATAGTTTATAATAAAAGTATCGTAATCATTTGGTAGAGATTGACAGATGATGTTAGTAGCCAACTCCTGGCATATAGGAAATCCCAATCTTTCCAAATTATTAAAAAATCCAATATCTTTATGACATGTGGACTAACTGGGCTCCCTTTTAGTAATTTACATTCCAAGAAAGAGTTCAGAGTTCGATATCTCTCAATTCGTGCTCGTTCCTGAAACAAAATTTTTAAGCATGTAATCATGTTCCCATGTTCTCAAACTGCTTTTTGAAAATTTGAGTTTATAATTGCCAATATGAGGCATTCAACATCAAGGGCATCATCCTCATGCTTCTTATAAGCATTCTTTTCTACATAGGAAGCATTAGAAGGAAGTGCTTGTATGGGGAATGGCTTTTCAAGTACATAGTCCTTCTTTTCTTGCTTGAGAACAATTCTCAAGTTTCCATACCAGTCCAGAAAGTTTGGACCATTCAACTTATCCTTCTCAAGGACAGATAACAGTGAAAAACTAGATGAAGTATTGGCGGTCATGATTATCTACAACCAAATATGCAAAGTTTCAGTGCATATTGATTAATAAAACCTAATTATTAACGATTCAAAAGCTCCTACTATGATAGCTCATATCTTGTAATGGCTAGGTGACCTACCCGACACTCCATGTTGGCTCTCTAGTTGATATCAGAGTCAGCTGGAAGTTCCCATGAAGCTAAGCCTATTGCCTTTGTTAACGAAAAGCTTTAATTCATAATAAGAAATGTAAACAGTGGAGTTTTGTTTTTCAGTTTATTAAAAATTTCGGCAACACAACGACTGTATTTGACATCCTAAAAATTTCAAAGTCCCTATAAAAGTTCAAAACACATACTATCACATCAATATCTCAGCTCTAAATTGTGGACTTGAAATCCACTCACATCCAGTCTCAATTAAACTTTGAAAAGCTAAAACAAAGTCATGCATTCCATTTAAAAAACTTTATACACATCCATTCTTTATACAAATGTAATTCGAAAAATATGTTCAAAGATATGCAATAGTTCCCAAAAGTATGTACAAGGCCAAAAAAAAAAAAGCCTACATAGTAGCACTTGATGAAGTTGGCTACTCGCGAGGTGAAGTCCCTACTACTGAAGCCCCTGAGTGTGTACTTGGGAGATTTTATTTAAAAATAAAATAAAGGGTGAGCTAAACAGGCTCAGTGAGTGTTATTGGTTTCCAATAGAAAACATTTATATAAATATTAACCTCCATAAAAGAAAACAATTTCTTTTCTTTTCAAGTAATAACCAATGTTCTTACAAAAAACATTTTTTTCTTTTCACGAGATCAATGCATATGTAAAACAAAACATATATAATTTTTCTGAGATCAAGTTCCATTTCATCGACGGTAATCAATACTTTCATGAACTTCCTTTTTAAAACATAGTCTATAACTAATTTTCTTTGCCATATGGTACCCTTAGGTGTAAGACCACGGAGCTAGTTTTGCATCACTTACTTATGCCTAGTTAACCTTTTTATATCGATTATTATGAAGTTGGTTCTGTATCACTTACCTATAATGATGCTAGCACTACATATAAACCAGTAGTTACGAAGCTAGTTCTACATCACTTACCTATAACAATGCTAGCACAATATATTCTCCACACATGCAAGGGGCAACTCATATAACATACTAACAGACACAACACCACTCATGTTAGTGATAGATGCCCCCCAAACACCACCATGCATGTTAAGACACCTGATCGATATAATCATATGTATAAAGAGTAACGATGTACCATAGGCTAAAATATAATTAATACACGAGTGCACCTCATTTCAATACCAATTAAAAACATATTCAAAAGCCATTTCTATGCCAATTCAAAGCATATAAACATTTCAATTCAATGCCAATTCAAAGCATATGTACATCTCATTAGTTTCCAAGTGCATTCAAAACTCAATTCAATGCTAAATCAAAGCATATGTAAATCTCATGAAGATTAACTTTTAAATTCAAGTAGTAGCACTGATAGAGTTATTCATAAACATACTTTTCATAGTAAGGTAAAAACTATCTTTACAAAATCAATTTAAAGGTACACTCACTATTTGTCATTTATGATTAACCATCATCACATGTTTGGTGCTTTTTCTTTATTAGTCTTGAATCTACAGTGATAAGAAAACTTTATTGTCTTTCTCAGCTATGAGGGAGACCCCTGAAAGGTTCCTAAAACCTGCCAAGTACATCCATAACTTACCAACTTATTTTACAAATTTTATGACAAAGGGCTTATCAAAAATTTTATCATTTTGTAAGATTAAAATTTTGTTTTCTTTTCATTCAACCATTGAATAACCATTGAACAACTTCATGATTTATACATGTCTTCTTTCCATTTAAATAACGTACATAGTATATACCTACTGTTTTCCTTACATTGGACCATTGAACTATGTAAAACATACATGCTTCCATTGAACAAATATTAAGCCATATATATAGCATCTACATACTGCCAATTAATACCCATTGAATAACATATATAAGATATAGGTATACTTGTTGTTTTCCTCTCCATTTACCATACTGTTTTTCTCTTCATTTAACCATGCCTCCAATTGTCCCTTAATTTTCACATATCAACCGTTCAAATTAGGTTTTGAAGTCTTTTAGACCTTTGTTCCCCTATGCCTCTAGTTTTTATATCATTAAAAACCATGACATTTCATCTTCCAAATTATGAAACATGCACCAAAAATCATAAGCTTCTTCAACACAAGGACAATATTAGGTAACCCTAATCAATCTCAATTTTCAATATCATTGAGCTAAAATCAGGTCTAGGTATCCTTAGATATTTTTAGTACCATGTCTTAAGTTTCATTTACAGTTGGAATTACCCAATTAGGAGTTATGTAGACTAAGTTATGGCCAAAATACTTAGATTATTTGAGGAACTCGAGAATCCAAATACATAATTTCACTAAACATAGTTAGGAAAACTTAACACTTTCTTCAAATCATTCTCAAACATTCACGCAATTCATAAGAAAACTCATGTTTCCAGCTTAGGCATTCACGTAACTAGCTAAAGAGGAAGGACAATAGAGGTTTAACATACCTAAACTCAGATGGTAATGTGATGTCCATTCTTTTTCTGCACACAACTAACATTGATGAAGATGTCCACGGTTTCTAGCTTACACACCATGCTGAATTTATTCCCCAAAGGCAATAACTTGGAAGACCTATTTATAAAGGGAGTAGCTGTAATTATTCTTCAACAATTCTGGTCTAAGAGAGAGTTGAAACTTTAGTGGAATGAAGGTAGAGTATGTTGGCCCCAAATTCTTTTCCTATTGCTTAAGCATGATTTCAATTTTTTTGAGGTCTTAATTGATTAAATTGCTTTTGGTTAGAGTTTAATTAGCTTGTAAATGATTGGAGGTTTTATTTGCTTAGATTGATGGAATATTATAAGTATTAATTGGAGAAATTAAATTTAAGTTAGAGTGTGGTAAGTTGTTAATTAAATTGAAAGAATAAGAAGGTGTAAGGGCATTGTTGGAAGTTTACTTAAGTTGGAAGGACTTAAGGCTTACAAGGAGGGGTAGGTTGGTCTTGTTGGCTTCATTAGACCAAAAAAAGAAGACTTGTTGTGTGTTAGGAGTCGATGAACGAAAATTTCAAAAATAAGAAAGGAGAGTGTGTTTCGGTGGAGGAAAGAAGAGAAGAAGAAGAAGAAGGTAGCTTAGGGTTCCATCTTTTCTTGGTTTTCAAGTTGGTTTTCAAGGGTTTTCTAGAAGGAAAAATAAATAGGAAGATTAAATCTCCCATTAGAGGCAAGAAGCAAAAACGTGGAAGGAGTTTCTTTAAGGTAAGCTATTTCAAATCCTTTGGTTTTTGAAGGGGATTTTAGTTCCAAAGGCTTAGGAAAATCATGGCTATGGTTGTTCTAGGATGAATGTCATGCTTTGTTCCATTAGGTTTCCCAATTTGTAAGATTTCTATTGATTAGGGTTTTTGTGTTTTGAAGAAATTCAAGGGAGACAAGAGGAGCTAGAGGAAAGGCATTTGGAGCAAGCCTAAAGCAAAGGATTCTAAGGTGGGTAATACATTTATAATTGAGAAAATGAGCTAGTACCATTTACTTTCATTAAATGACATTTATTACTTTCCAACAACTTTAAAATTTTGTTTTTATTACTCTTTAGGATGGTTTGGAATTATACCATATGTCTTTTTCTTGGGAATGAATTGTGAGAATGTTTTTAGATTGTTTCGATGATTGTAAAAGAATATGATTTTAGAAAGAATGCAATGTTAGGGGATTGCTTTTCGGAAAAGTGCCGTTTTGGCCAATATGTGTGAAAAATGTTAAATGCATGGTTATATGGGTTTGTAGTGGTCCTTTAAGTGAGTCAAGTGCACTAGTCTTAGGCTTTTCCCGCCTACCCGCCAGTGGCATGGAGCTCCTTACAGACTCCCATAAGTTCACGACTACACATGACCATTATGCGGGAATGTATAGTACATTCTGTTTGGATCCACCCGAACCACTTCCGATATGCTTATGTGATGTGATTTGTAATTGTTTGAATTTGATGTATTCGTTATGCCGGTTTGTGAATTGCTTATTAATTGTAAGTTTTGGAAAACATATGCGGTATGATTTTGTCAATATAAGATTTTCTTTGGAAATAAATGATTCAAGGATTTTGCTAGTGTTCTTGATTATAAATGTGTTACTCACGAGCCATCGAGCTCACCCCCCATACTTCCTTCCCATCCACAGGCAATGAGCAAGAAAATGAGTGACCGAACCGAGGTTGAGGTGTCACTCCTGTTTGTTTTTGAATTTGAAGCTATCTTTTGTAAACAAGGCTTTAGTTGTATTTTTGGAGCAAAAATCATGTTCATGTATCTTCTTTATATTTTGAAATTTTGATACTTTGTTGTATTGGGGCTAAAAATGCCCACTAAAGCTTTGTTGGGCGATCGCCTGCCTCGTCGCAAGTCCGGTTTTCTTGCCGTTTCTGACCTCCCTCCACTCATTGGCCCATAACTTTTTTGTTTCACCTCCGATTGACCCAATTTTTGAAGCGTTGGTTTCCTAAGACATTTTTCTACTTCTCCATAAAAACGTACAGGTTTTGATATTAATTTGGAAAATATGGATTAAATCAAAGTGAGAGGATCAGTTAAAAGAGTATGAGTGGATATTTTTCTGAACAAACTTCAGTCTTTTGGCGATATCTTTATTTGTAGAGCTCCAATCAAGTTGATTCTTATTTCTAAACAAACTAGAGACATGGGGCTGCAACTTATCTGAAAGAGTCGATTTTCAATTTAGGCCCTAAGACTTTCAATTTTTGGGTTGCTTTGGGATGTAGTTTCAGTCTCGGTTTGAATTTTAGCTCGGACGTATTTTGGCCAATACTTCTCTATTTCTGGACTAAATTGGGTGTTTTTGGTGTCATTGAAACTTAATGCAATAAGGAACAAATTTTGTGAAGAAGTCTTATTGAAATTCCTTTATGATCTATCCCAAAATTGTTTCGGAAGTATGTGAGATGAGTTCATTTTTGAGGTTTGACCTGGTGAGGGCTCACCAACCTTGTGGGATACGCGCCTAGATGTCACATATGACGTCAACACGTGACTCGCAAGGGTGGGGGCTCAACAATGACGGTCACATATTATCAAAAGGCAATGAGACTAATATAGATGTGTCAGTCAAATAAGGCTCAAAATCTCACCGGCTTTGTCTACCATTAGTCACTACTCTTCTAAAGATAATG
>JANIHZ010127433.1:0-12476 GCA_027478365.1 Erythroxylum rufum | reverse complement strand
ATTTCAATTATTTAAAATTAATTACAAGATATATACTCTAAACAAATTTTAATTAATAAATTTCATACGTTTCAAACATTATGAATTTATAATTTTTAGTCAAATATTATACAAATGATAAAAGTAATAATTAACATTCACATGCCTATTTTTTTAAACCAATAATACAAGTACTAATAATAAAGCTATACTTCTTCAATCTTTTTTTTGTGAAATTTAACTATTTTTTGTAATATTAACCTACTTTTGTTCATATTTTTTAAATTTATGCCTGTTTTTTTTATAACATTTGCCTCCTTCTTATAATAATTACAATATATAATTTTGTAATTAGATTTTAAGGAATAAATACCTAAATTTTATACAAAATTTTGACATTCTTCCTAATTCCTTTAATTTTAAAGAAAATTTTCTATTTTCTCTTATAAATAATAATATAAATAGGTCTACTAATAATAAACATTTGAGATAAAATAAAGAAAAGAATGAAAGCTGAGATGATGACTAACATACTTGGACATCTTTCGCGATCAGCTTCAATATTGCAAGGATTATAGCAACAGAAATATTGAAAAGAAAGCTGGTAGCCAAATAGCAGAGAATTGTGGACTTCTTTATAAGTTAGGTTGTTTCTATAACTTAGAAAACTCTCCTCATTTGAAAGCGGCAGAAGCATCGTCTTCTCTACACGGCACGAATCCTCCAAATATGATACTTTAACTCCACCAACGACTATATAGGAATATTCACCATGTAAAGAGTGGGAGGAAGAATAATTACAAGAAGATGTATCTACATATTGCGCACGATAATAATCATCCACAGGATTCACACATTGCACGAAAACCAAGTTGTCAATATAACCATAATATTGGAATATTCCAGACATAGACAAAGAGAGTAATAAATTCCATGTTAGAGGATGGTGAGGAAGTGAAGAGCAGTTGTCCTTTTGGAGGACACCGGTGTCCACAACCCGAAGGCTAAAGCCTGTGTAATTGATTTCGCGTACGTAATATTTTGCAGAAGAAGATAGGTACAGCACCGTTTTGTGGTTGTCTTCACAGTCAAATTCAAAGGATTTGAAACCGCAACCTTCAGGATCTGTTCTAAGGCGAAATGGCAATCTAATAGATATATCTCCACAAGAAGAATTGCAGTCGTTCTTGTGCGCAATACAACTATGGTGTCCTACCAGTAAGAAGACCTCAAGAACAACTACGGCCACTAGTGGGAGATACCTATTGCAATTCATCATTGGGACAGTCGAAGAAAATGAGGCTAGTTTGAATGAGTTGCAAGCTTTGGAGAAGGGAGAAGCATGCATTTGCTTATGTATATCTGGAGAACAGCCGGGTCAGTTGACTTGTAGTGAGCCCAAGTCGTCTCGTAAAAGAAAAGAAAAGTCGATGATACGTTATTTTCTTGATTCCTCTACTCTTTTGACAGTCTAAGTATTTATGTCTATAAGTTGAGCTGAGGCAGTTAATTTTCCTTGATATGCAATCACTCATCCCACTTGGTGACCTATTAGTGTGGAACGCGATTAGGAAAGTCATGTTGACTCCAAGTCAACCACTCATTCACTGAAGCAGAAGGACAAGATAAAGTTGGACATGAATTATTGAACGGCTTTTTACAGCTGGAAAATGGACTATTGTAATTTCTAATCCAAATATTCTTTAATTATTTTATTATCTATTCTTTCACAATTTGTTAAAGATTAACTGATGATCTTATTTTCATATTTTAGAACTTGACAAATAAACATTTGTCATTATTAGAGTATGTTATTAGATAAGTGCCCTTTATCCAATCAAGGGATGATATTTTTAAAATTTTTAATTTTATTTTAAAGTTTTTTTATTGTTAAAAAACTTATTAAAAATTCATATAAAATTCTGAAGCGTAATTTTGGTGATTAGAGAATAACTTTAATTTTGTTAATATTTTTCTACACATTTACATACAACACAAAATTAATGAATAATATTTTTCGACATTTAAAAATACACTCAACAATCAAACAACTATACGGTAAATAAATGCTCTTCACCTATTAGTTTAATAAAATTACAAATTTAACATAACCTTATATAGACTTTATGTAATTGTTATTCAATTTTAATTAATTTTGACAAGTATACATTACTAATAGCGTGTGCATATTTCTGAAGGATACTCACGGGCCTAATATAGAAACTGAACGCGATTAGGAAAGTCATGTTGACTCCAAGTCAACCACTCATTCACTAAAGCAAAAGGACAAGATAAAGTTGGACATGAATTGTTGAACACCTTTTTACAGCTGGTAAATGGATTCAATTTCAATTACTTTTGACAATTATACATTACTAATAACACTTTTTAATTATTAAAAATATATAATAACAAAATAATTAGTATAAAATTTTTTAATTAATATATACTAACATCTTTCATACATTAAATCCATTTTTTTTGAATTAAGAAATTGTTTAATTGCTATTCAAATTATATCAATACTAACGAATTCTATCAACATTTTTTTTCTTTTATTTGTCTCTTAAATCTTTTTTTCGATATTGATTCATTTTTACTTTCTAAGATTTATTTCTAATAACTAATTTCAAATGACAGTTTCTCAAAATACATATTTCTCAAAGACACCAATCTAAGATAAAATGTGATAAATATTAGGATATTCAAGTTGACTACAAGTCCACCTCTCTTTTAACCACCTTGTATGGGAGGCATAATCAAGTTGCAGTTAACTATACAGGCATAAGTCAAAGTTACCTGTGGAAATTGTGCAATCAAGCACATGCAATAGGTAGCTGAATACAATAATTTCTAAGAAAGCTCTTACAATAAGGACAACTCACCTGTGGAAATTGTGCGGTCAAGCACATGCAATAGGTGAAATATACAATAATTTCTAAGAAAGCTCTTAGAATAAGGACAACCTTGGCGATCACCTTCGAAGTTGCAAGGATTATGAATTTCGTAATTATAGCAGCAAAATTCCTTAAAAGAAAGCTGGAAGCCAAATAGTAGAAAATCATGGACGTCCTTTTAAGGTACGTTGTTTCTATCACCTAGCAAACTTTACTGAAGCATCGTCTTCTCTACACGGCACCAATACTCCAAATCAAATACTCTTTACAGAATAATTATTGACGATTACGTAGGAGTATTCATCTTTTACAAAGTACGACAAAGAATAATTATTCTGCGTTCCATTAATGCAAATCGAACTAGCTACATATTGCACACGATAATAATAATCCCATAGAGCATTATGATGTATAACATCTAGTGCCAATGGATTTACACATCGCACAAAAACCAACTCTTCATCATATTCGTAAAACACTAATTGAGATATTCGAAGAGCCTAATAGATCCAGTGTTAGAGGATGGCGAGGAAGTGAGGAAAAGTTATCCTTTTGGATACAGGTGTCTACAAATTCAATGCTAAAGTGTCTGCGTATTGATTTGACGTATGTAATATTTTGCAAAAAAGGATAGGTACAATACTGTTCTGTGGTTATCTTTACAGTCAAATTCAAAAGATTTGAAATCACAATTTTTAGGTCTGATCTCAAGCGAAACAGCAACATAATTGATATATCTCCACAAGAAGAATTGCAGTTCTTGTTAGCATGGTGTTCGAAGACCTGAACAACTACTGCTACTAGTAGGAGATACCTACGACAATTCTTCTAAAAAAATGGGGCTATTTTGAATGACTTGCAAGCCTTGAAGAAGGAGAAGCATGCATTTGCTTATCTATATCTGGAGAACAGCCGCCCAAAGGAGAATTTTTAGTTATATTGGAATTAGTCAAAGTCACTTGTGTAGAAGAATGATCCCACGTGTGGAGCTATATTAAAGGATGTAAAGTTTCATAAAATCACGATTGATTGCATTTGGTAAGAGAATATTCATACTTCGAAGGATGCAAATAATTTGTTGATAAAGTCTCATTACCCACACAAAAGTTTAGATTGGACTTGGTAATACTCACATAGGTTAAAACCCTTCTGGGTTTATATAGGTAGAAAGTGTTTCTTGGTTAGATGTTGGAGTTAAGGTGGTAAATTATGAGATTTACAATAAATTATAGTAAAACAGAATTTAAGTAAACTTAGGATATGGTGAAATAGAGTTTTAGTGTCACTATGCATCCATAGAAATAAAGTTTTACGACCATAAACTTACTTGAAAATAGAATATTAGTGACATTAGTTTTTTTGTCCGAAAAAAAATTCAGTATGATTAGATTTTTCATGTGTAACTTTGTAAATACCTTGTTAATGATTATGTATTTGGCATGTCCAATACATGTATTAGTACTTTTACATATTTGCTTGATTTTGCAACAAAAATTAATATCTTTTGTATTGGTGATTGCTACTTGAACATCACAGTTGATTTATATTGGATCAATCTCTTTTTAATGCCTTTCAATTAAATAAAAAACATCCAAGTCAAATGGCTTTTAGTATTATATTTGAAAATGCTAAGAATTCAACTTTTAATATGAATAAATCAACCTATAATTATTTTTATTACTCCAAAAAATTCTACCATTATTGAGTAAAAAATAAATTTAAATATTTAACTTTACATTCATCCAATATAATTAAGAGAAACTATGATGACTCTTATAATTATAGTCAGGAGTCATTAAACTAAAGCAAACCTCACAATTGAAGAGAATTATAAATTCATTATAATCCTTGTGTGGAGTTTATGTAATTCTTATTCAATTTCAATTAATTAGACATATAATGGGTATAAACAACGCTTCAAAATATATAATACAAATTAATTAATCTAAAATTTTCCAATTGACATATACTAACTTCTCAAATTATATCAATAATCAGGAATTCTATCAAAATTATTTCCGTTTTCTTTTATTTATCTTTTAAATTTTTTTGTTGATTTTTTTAACTCTTACTTTCTCATACAATAACTATTACCGTCATCAAAAAACTAATTTTAAAAAACAATTTTTTAAGATACATATTTGTCGAGGACATCAACCTAAGATAAAACCGATAAAGATTAGGATATTCAAGTTGACCACTAAATATGAGAGGCTTGAATGGCATGATCAATTTGCAGGTAATTAACTTTCTACGAATAGGATTAGGTCTTGCCTCTTTCTCTCTCTCTATGAGTGCAAGTGTTGGTCTTGCCTTTTATGTGCAAGGTGAAGTCTAGGTATTATTTCTACGTTGGTCTCTCTTAAATTTTCGTTTTAGCTTCATGACTTTAGGGTTGCAAAGGCTCTCTATTCGGGAGAAAGAAGGCAGCGAGTTCGTTGTTTCTCCAGAAGATGTTCAGACGAAAAACTTTGCTGCAGTTTTTAGGGACGCACGAGGTAGGTTTGTGACTGCTATTTCAAGTTTTTTCCCTGTCCTGTTTGACCCAGTTCTTGCCAAAATTATGTCTCTAAGGGACGCTCTTTTTTAGCTAAAAGACCAACAGCTTGCCAAGATCATTGTAGAGTAGGATTGTATGGTAGTTGTCCAATCAATATTAGCTCCTTTGCCAAATCGATCTGAGATTGGAATTTTAACCCTTGATTGTTTATCATTAAAGCGACATTTCCTTCACTTGTCCTTTCAATGGACGCGTAAGATTGCCAATAAAACGGCTCATACTTTAACCAGAGTAGCCTTATTACATGCAAATCCACATCATTGGACTGATCGTGCTTCTTGTTTAATCTTTATTTTAAATTCAGATTGTTCGGCTTCTGTTATTGTTGAGGGAAAAAGACTATTAAATTCTGGGTATACGGGATAAGCCTGTTAGCTTGAGTTAGTTTTCTTTATCTTCTATCTGTTTTTTAACTAATATTGATTTTATGCCCAAAAACAAAACTTTATAGGTATGTGTCAAAGTCACCTGTCAAAATTATGACAGGAAAGCACATGCAGATGGTGAATCTAATAACAATTTATAGGAAACTTCTCCTCATTCATTACGCTGGAACATTAAAATGAAAATTAAATATTTATGATATCTTACATTTGAAATATTAAGATTAAAATGGACAAATGTTAAATTTTTAATTATTTCACTACAAGAAAATAAGATAATTCACAATGTTTTATCAATAAAATATTATAAATTGTAAAGATTTTTTGTAAAGTTTAAAAAACATCACAAAAGTATAAGTTTTTTGTATCGATTTGTTGAAACGTCGTAAATTTAAAATCCTTCTTGTGACGTTTTTTTTAATAAAACGAAGTAAAACGTTTTATTCAATAAAACGTCACAACAAACATACGCGTTTTATTTAATTTGAAACATCTGGCGCGTTTTACCCAAACCCTCTTCCCACCTAAAGCCATTTTCTTCTTTCGCTCTGTCGAAGCATCGCATTACCGCAGGAACTCCTTTCTCCTTCACTCCTTCAATCTCTGTTCCTTCTTCTTCACCAAAGCCATTTCCTTCGTAAATATTTACAGTTCTGCCATTCACAGTTTCATAATCAGCCTCTTCTTCCTCTTCATCAAAATCGGAACCAATTCCAAATACCTGAAAACGCCCATAATCTTCACGTAAATTAAATTCCAAGCTATTCTCCGACTCTTCTCCTTTTTCGATACTAGAACGATATACTTCAGTCTCGTCTTCCATCTTCCCGACGCCGGAATGGGAAAGCTTGACCTCTGTGGATGACGACTGAGGAGAGTAACCGAGGAGAGGCAACGTGAAGTCTTCTCTCGGAGGTAATTGAGTGTAGGTGGTGGCTTGCCACTTGTTAGTGTGACCAAATATGGTGCAGACTTGTGCTTAGTCCTTTGAGGCTTCAATTTAGCATTTGCTTTTCGAGAAAATTTGAGAATTTGATAGAATTGTTATAAGAAAGTATCGGAAAATGATACAGAAATCATGAGATTGGGTAGAAATATCCGTTCCTTTTTTTTAATGAAACGAGATTAACACCTTTTTTTATTTTTTGGATGCTAGTTTTGACCGGAACTTGTACTGGTAAGAGTTTTTATCATTGCACAGTAGGTGTTCGATGAAATGCTTTACGCCATAGTTTGCGATAGCTGAAATGGGAAAAAGGAAAAAGTTTCAATTTTGTGATCTGTCGTTGTTTCTTGAGGTTTCTGCTCTTGGTAGGTGTTATTTCTTGTTGCTTTGGAATGAATTTGGCGTTCCATTATTCAACTTTCGGTGTTTTCCTTTGTCTACTCATTAATTGCATAATTGAGATATGTTGTTGTTTTCAAGTTGCTTCTACAGATAATCTCTGTAGTGGCATCTTATAATTAGGTTTTCTGTATAATTATAAGATTATTATTTAGATTAAACCCTAATTAAAATCCTTATCAAACGTGCACTCTTTAATTAAGTTGAGTTCAGACTAAAATGAATCATTGTTCGCTTGAGAATTGCGTACTTGTATCCTTAAACTTGATAGGTTGTCTGATTCTTCAAGTGTTAAACAGTGTCAAATAGCTGTAAGGTAATTGTTACTCGGCATTGGCACATTGGGGGAGTTGAAAGGAGTAAAATCTTTGTGATTAGCATCTTTGTTTTGCTATGTCTACTGAATTTTAACTAGTGAGTACTATCGATGTTAACTAGTGGGAAATTGGTGAAAGAGATAGGACTAGAGAGCCTAATTTGAGTTCAGATGATGATAAGAGAAGGAATAATAGGGATGGGCGAGAGAGAGAGAGAGAGAGAGCCCATGTTCAGAATAGGCATAGACGTCATGAAACTGAGGACGGTCACAGAAGTAGGGAACGGAGAGATAGGAATAGAGATAACAAGGTCAATGCCATGAACATTAAGAACATCATCCCAGATCTCTTTTCTGAGAATCTGATCAGAGTGAGGGGTCTTTTCTGCCGGCCTATAAACCAAATGACAAGGTACTTACTTGGAACTTATGTTAATTGCTGGTTCAGTTTATGTATTTTTATTCGGATGGACATCAATTGTTAGTAGGTTTGGCATTAGAATTATAATTTACTTGTATAGATTCTTGTTCTGATTTATGTATGTGCTTGTCGTTGGTGGATGGACAGCATCAATTGCTAGCTGCTGTCAAATTTGTAGCTCATCTTGTGAATCAGCAAGTGGCTCATGAGCTCATTGCTCTAGAACTCCTTGCTGTTTTGCTGGAGAATCCCACAGATGACAGTGTTGAGGTGGCTGTGGGGTTTATCACAGAGTGTGGCTCAATACTTCAGGATGTGTCACCTAAAGGCTTGGATGGTGAGTTTTTATTTGACATTTGTATTTGCATGTCACAGCAACCCCTTGTATATTCTTTCTGGAATTATATATGTAAACTGCTCTTTAATTATATTCTATGTTGTACATCTTCATTATGTCTCTGTAACTAGGCTATAAGTTAAGTTCATCTTGTAAAAAGAGGAAAAAAGATTTTGCAACTTGTGGATCAAGATATTTTTGTTTTTTCTTCTCATTTGTGATGATGTTATGATGTGGGGATGGTTCCTAACTTCGAAGTAGTCAAAAAAAGGTTTTATAGATATGATGTTAGAGACAGTGATTCCATCATACAACCATCTCTTATCAAGTCTTCCTTTTTTACGAAAAGATATCAGGAAGCTCTATCAGATCCATCGTTGATTGTGATTATGAACACCCTTTGAATCCATTCTTCTCTGTTTATTCTGAAGACTTAGGCTGGATGGAAAGTTTCTATAAATGTATCTTGTTTGAAAACACTTGTGAAACCCTGTTGTTCATGGCTTACTTAATACCATGATTGCTAATCAGCCTGTCATCATACATTCCGTTGATGGCATGATAATGTGTTGTATGTCATAATCTGAAGCATCTCAGTTGGTGGTGAAATGGATAATTTATTACAATCTTTAATGACTATGTAGAAAATGGATTTTGCTTTAGTGCATTCCCTCATAGAGAAGATGCCATAACTTTTTCGTTAAAGAGACTTTTAAACATGTATCATATGTGGAATGATTATTGCAGGAGCTTTTGAGCGATTTCGAGGAATCCTTCATGAAGGAGAGATTGATAAACGCGTGCAATTTTTGATTGAAGGTCTTTTTGCTATAAGAAAAGCCAAATTTCAGGTGCAACTTTTCTTGCCTATCAATGATTTTGCATGTTGTTTTATGTACTCTTGTCTAGTATCTGATTCCTTGATGGCATCTTGTGAATTTATACATCTACAGGGATATCCTGCAGTTCGTCCTGAACTGGACCTTGTAGAACCAGAAGACCAGTTGACACATGAGATATCCCTCCAAGATGAAATTGAACCAGAGATCACACTTGGTACTTCTTAGAATTATCACTCATCTTCATCAGTTTGGTGTGCTGTTTTTGACTATTTTAATGCTATTTATGTTTCTTCTTCAGATATTTTCCAAAAGGACCCAGATTTTCTTGAGAGTGAGAAACGCTATGAGGAATTGAAGAAAAGTATTCTTGGAGAAGAGTCTGAGGATGAAGAAGGTTCTGCCTCTGGCGATGAAGATAGTGATGATGATGATGATGATGAAGAATCCGAGGAAGAGGATGAACAGGCAATGGAAATAAAAGATGAGACAGAGACCAATCTAGTGAACCTTAGAAGGACAATCTATCTAACCATAATGTCCAGCGTAGACTTTGAGGAGGCTGGCCACAAATTATTGAAAATTAAACTAGAGCCAGGGCAAGAGGTAATAAACAAAAACTGTGCATTTCTACCACTTTTAGTTGAACTGTTATTTATTAGTTTATGCCATAGTCTGTTCTTATTGATAACAATTTTGATTTCAAAATAATAGTATGTGCTTCCTGTAATTATTGAATCCTGAGTTTACGCGTAGTTCATTTTACCCTATAACAATGCAATTTGCC
Source organism: Erythroxylum rufum (assembly GCA_027478365.1). NCBI lineage: Eukaryota > Viridiplantae > Streptophyta > Magnoliopsida > Malpighiales > Erythroxylaceae > Erythroxylum > Erythroxylum rufum. The sequence goes on along the minus strand of JANIHZ010127433.1, from coordinate 2,612 downwards.
ACTTTGTTAATCACTGTTTTTGCTATAGATAATTCTTCTTCTTTTAATTAGTATAATTAAGTAGGTTTCCTTTGATAACTGTTTATTTTGGTCCAGGCATTTATTGCTACTCTACATACTTGCACTTTGTCCTTGAATTTCCATTTCATATTTATAATGCATAGACTGCTTCAACTTCCTGGGAGGTATCAGCCTACCCTTTTATCCTCGGTTTAGCATTCCTTGTATTTGAACTTTACACGCTGGCATATAAGATTTGTCTTTGAGGTTTTTAGATGTTTGGGCTCTCCTTGACACTCATTGGACCTGAATTTTCCTCATTTGCACTAATGCAGATGGAGTTGTGTATTATGCTGTTGGAGTGCTGCAGCCAGGAAAGAACTTACCTGCGGTATTATGGTCTTTTGGGCCAGCGGTTTTGCATGATCAACAAAGTCTACCAGGAGAACTTCGAGAAATGCTTTGTGCAGCAGTATTCTATGATTCACCGTCTTGAAACAAATAAGTTGCGGAATGTGGCAAAATTTTTTGCCCATCTACTTGGGACAGACGCCCTTCCTTGGCATGTCTTAGCTTATATACGCCTAACTGAAGAGGATACCACTTCTTCTTCTCGTATATTTATTAAGATTCTCTTTCAGGTAACTGAATATGTCAACTTACTGCTTTCTGTTTACTTGTCTCAAGTGGACTTATTTAGATCAGCAATTTTATTTTCTAGAGCATCATCTTCACACTGCACATTGTGTTTTAACATTGATTTTTCTGTTGTCGAATTGGGACACGAGTTTGGTCTGTGACCACCTTGATTATCTTTCTGGTTATTTGTTTTGAGTTTACCTATGTAGACCAGCATTTTTATTTTCTCGATGCATCATTCGATATAGACTTTTCTGTCATCAAATGACAACATGAGTTTGGTCTGGGACCACCTTGGTTAATGATTACAATCTTGTTGTGTTCAGATTTTGCCCCAACATCTTATTGTTATGATTTCTTTGTGAACTGTTCTTGACATTTTAATTGTATTGTATAGGAATTGTCAGAACATTTAGGCATTCGCTTGCTGAACGAGAGACTTAACGATCCTTCCATGCTGGATTCTTTCGATTCCATATTCCCCAAGGACAATCCCAAGAACACGCGGTTTGCCATCAATTTCTTCACATCCATTGGACTTGGTGGTATCACTGAAAATCTGCGTGAGTATTTGAAGAATATGCCGCGGCTTATCATGCAACAACAGAAAGCTGTCGAATCTGGAACTTCTGGCTCATCGGATTCAGACTCAAGCATCTCAGAATCTGAGACCGAATCATCAAGTTCTGATGAAGATGACAGGCGCCGCAAGCGGAACAGGAGAAACGAGAGGGATGACAGACACAGGAAAAAGAGTAGGAGGGACTAGAAAAACCTTGGATAGGTTTGATGTTGTCTGATTGTCGTGTATTATGTTAGCATTTGGTAATCTCTGGCTCTGCAATCTTTATAGCCTTAGAAATTTCTTGAATTTTGGTATTTTGTTTCTCATCTGAAAGATGTTAATTTTTTGTTATTCCGTTGCATTACCCTTCTTAGTATTAAATTGGATTTTATCTAATGTTGTCACATTCTGTAGTCTAGACTGTCTAGCGCGCTTAGTGCTACGGTGAACTATCATAACTTTGGCAACAGTTGGGGTATCGGACTGGGCCGGACCAAGTAGGAATCTATTTTCTAGGCCTGAGTCTCGTTTCGAAAGCTTAAGTCCGATTGTGTGAGTCAAGTTTGGATTTCGGGCAAAAATTTTGGGCTTAGGATTGTTTTATGTCGGTTGTTTGTTTAAGATATCGTACTGGGCTAGACCATGTTTGAATCTATTTTCTAGGCCTGAGTTTGGTCTTGAAAGCTTAAGTCCGATTGAGTTTGAGTCAAGTTTGGATTTCGGGCAAAAATTTTGGGCTTTGGATTGTTTTATGTCGGTTGTTTGTTGAAGGCTTTTTACCAACAATTGTAGGGATGACAACAGGTCGGGTCAGCTTGAGTTTGGGCTCAATTTAGTCTGATCTATTTTTTATTTTTTTAAAAAATAATTAATCCTAATTAGTGCAATTGGTAAAATGTAAACTAAATAATATGATATGAATATGTGATAAACATATTTATAATTTAATTTACTATCTAACATATTTGAACTTTTAATTAGGTAAGATAGTCCGACTTTATCTACTTGACAATGAACTTTCAGCTGATTGATTTCACCTTTCTCTTAATTTATTAATAATTTGATAGTGTTAATATGTATTCTTTTTATTTTCACCGATTGAGTGTTTTATAAACATTGCCTTTTTAAAGCCATTATCTTCCTTAATTTCAATAATAAATAATGATTAAAAAAATCAATTGATTTCGTAGGCTCAATTATAAAACTTTTGAACCGTTCAATTTTTTTGTTCGGTTTTTAATTTTTTATTTGATTTATATTAATAACTTTTGTTGTTAAAAATTGATTAATTTATTAATTAATCGGTCAATTTTTGTAAATTAATAAATTATTATAATCTAAAATAAATAAATAAATTTTATTTAATAATATTTTTCAATTAATTTTCAAATTTTTGGTAGGTAAAGAC